>JAURVB010002382.1:0-179944 GCA_033002965.1 Piper betle | reverse complement strand
CTACGTGCACGGCGACCCAAGGCTGCCACTTTGCATGTGCTGTCGCTGGACCTTAGTGGCGACCTAAGGCCGCCGCTTTGCATGTGTTGTTGCCGGACTTTAGCGCCACCACCGGACGGTTACGCACACTGCCGCCCTCGCCGTTGGCCCACCATCCCTTACACGACCACCCCCTACCCCCCTTACGGACCAGCCCCCCCACTTCCCCTCACACGACCCTCCCTGCCCTAGTTGGGGTTCTTGTGAGCCACAGCCGTGCCGCTGCCACAAGCTGCGCCGCCGGCCACTCCCTCTGGTGGGATCATCTCATTCCAGCCATCTCCTCCCCACCAAGCTAGCCTCCTCCTCATCCTTCATCCCTCACAGCAGCACCACGTCCATAGTCGCCGATTTGCAGTGTTTCTTCTGGCGATCGGTCATAGTCGCCGCGGGTCAGTCATAGGCTGGTCGGAGCACCCCAGTCAGGCTTTGTCATGTCCTAGTCACATACTCTAGTCCTAGCCCAACGAGTTGCCGAACAGCAGCCATGCGCCGCCATCACTATAGTCGCCGCTTTGGGGCCGACATTAGGTATACATTCTCACCAATTTGATTTAGATTGCTTCATGTCATGATCATGGATGTTAGTGCATGATTGATTGATGAAAATTTTGTGTTGCAGAGAAGTAGGGGAAAAAAGTGTAATTAGGTACTAATCTTATAAACGGTATGACTTGATTAACAATTGAGTGTCATGATGAGATGTGAGTTATTTTGAATATAAATATTTTCATGAATAACATTGATAAAGCTACACATCCAATTTGAAAGTGAATTCTTTAGTATAGTTGATTAAAATTGCAATGATCGAGGTCAGAGTTGCAAAAATTGATCAATTTAACTTGGAATCGGCTAATTCGAGTCGATTCCACCCGATTTGGAAAGGGGGGGGGGGTTGCAGCGGTGGCGGGAGGACAGGGTGGCAAGGGCGCGGGGACGGCGATGGGGCCACAGTGGGATGGGGCGGATTGGGTGTGGCCGGCGGCATGGGGTGGATTGGGCTGGGGCCGGCGGTGAGGTCTGCGGGCGATGGGCAGGGAAGTGGGTGGTGGGGTGGGGCGCGAGGGCGGTAGGGGGTGGGGGGGGGGGGGTTGTGTGGGAAGATTGGGTTGGGGATTGGGCGGGCTCGGAGTGGGGGAGGTGGGGCGGATTGGGCGTGGGAGGACACGGTGGCGGCGGTGATTGGCAGAGGTGAAGGAGGGGTGGCGCGTCATGGAGAGAGAATTGGGGGAAAAAATAGGAGGTGACATTCTCGTAATTAAAAGTTGACTCGAGTCAAAAATAATAACTAATTCCAAATAATTTAAAATAAAATTCAAAAAAATATAGAAAAATATTATAAAATATAATACATATCGTAACATCAAAATAACATTAGAATGACATGTTCTATAATTAATAACCCATCGATTTTGATTGATTCAAGTGAACCAATTTTTGTTCGATTTTTGATAAATCGTTCCGATTCAATGACTTTCTTTCAATCCGATTCAACGTTCGTTTCTTATTTTTGCAACTATGATCAAGGTGTAATTAGAAACACTAGATTTGAAATTAGATGTTAATGGAGTAATATTGATAAGTATTGAAGATGGTCATATTGTAACACCCCGTTTCGGCTCACCCGCGAACCGACCCGGGAATGTCACCGGCGACCGAACCGTTCGCTAATCTACTGGGTTCGGTTAAGCCGTCCAGGATCTACTCTCGGCGTTTTAAGATGGAGATGCAAACATGAAATGCATGGATGGGATGCGTGGGTTCTAACGGAGTCCTACATACATGCCATGACGTGCAAGCAAAGACAAGATAAAATAATAAATGAGAAACCAAAAGAAAATATATACTATTTTATGAAAATACGGTAAAACATGATAATCTATCGTAGCATTCATCATTATCTCCTTCGTTTCAATTGAACCGAGCCTGAACTCCAAACTCACTACTCATTCACATTTATCCATTCATTTCAAAACAAGCAATTTATCTAAACAAACACATCAAAATTATCATTCACGTAGCAATAACACACCGTCATTATACGTTACACGCGGCAGGTACATGTGTGCGCGGTTCCGTGCTGCTCCTCCGCAGTCCCGACAGCTTTCATCGCTCGCATTCCTCACCTACATATATATAGAAAAACCGTCAGTAACGAGTGTTACCGGCCCGGAAAATAACTAATATCAATCTGGCACAGGAGAGCAAACTCTCCTGTTGAATGAAAACCATATACTTCCTCAAGAACTCTCATCAGGGCACATACGGGAGCCGTCGCCCTCGGGTCGACAGCGTCCCCCTATCTTTCACATTCTCATGCCTCGGCCATTTCTCTATTGCTTCTCGCGTCAAATCTCGTTCCTTTCCGCCCTCTGCACCTTCCATATTACTCCTGGCCTTGAGCACGAAGGCCGAGTACTCTCAGGCAGTCGCCTTCAGTACCCTTTGAAACCACAAGTCTAGACATGCGCTGCAATGCAGTACCCGTGAACCTCCACACTTCTCCGGGTTTGAGGAACTCAAAGGTGGAGTTGTCAGGATCCCTCGGGAATGAAACGGCCCGCACACCATTCCAGAGCCCACTGTCGACACACACGTGCCCGCTCGCGTAGCACGGTAGTCGGATTTCCCTCATTCAGTCTCTCACAAAAACACGAAAACTATACATATATATAGGTCTGGGTTGGGATTTATACAATAGGCCCGAAGGCAACGTGAGCTGGATCTGAAGTTCGAAAACAAACTCGAGGGATCTCATCCTCGAGGGTTATTAATCCGGAAAATCGTTGGCTAAATGGCCCGAGTTAAGTGGGATTCGATAAAACGCCACTTAACTCGTCCTGCACATAATAAATCAAATACACAAGAGAGTAGCGTAAATCAGAGAACGAGTCCTAAACGGACCTGGTAGAAGCTCCAAACGGGTCCACGCGCCTAGGCGGCGAGCTCCTACACCGTACCTACACAATCAAGCTAAAAACTAACGCCCGCATGATGAATCACATATCCTATAGCATACACACACAATCAACACAATCACACGTCAATCAACACACATCAACCTATATCAATTCTAGCGAGTCTACTTAAGCTAGTTTGATTAGATCATGATTATTACTTAATAACCCTAATTAGTTTCATAACTTCTATTTTTAACACCACACAATCAAACAAATTTCATATTTTTATCCTTAATCAAATCTACATTTATATATATTATTATAACACACAATTCACCAATCCTAGCATGCAATTCTAATAATCAAAACTTTCAAATAATTAAATTAAAATAAATTATACCTCGCGTCGTCGAAAATCGGCGACGGCTAGGGTTTCCGTTTCGTGGCTCGAAACTCGAATTCGGCACCTAGCGGCGTCCGAAGTCCGATCAGATTGGACCGGGTGCGTTCGGCGGATGATCCGGCGAATTTCCCACAAATCCAATTTCCGGCGGTTCCGGCGGTTTTCCGGCGAGTGTCGGCGGTTTTCCGGCGGATTCCGACGGTTTTCCGGCGATGATTTGGGACGGAGCAATCAGGGGGTCTATCGGCACCAGCTCGACGAGCTCGGTCCAATGGTGGTGTCAAACAGGGTAGCCGAGGCGGCGATGGCCGTCGACGGCGGCGTCGAAAATGGGCGGCGGTGGCGGCGTTCTCCGATCGAGGCTCCGGCCGGCCTCGACGGTGGTCGGGACGATGGGGGAAACGTCGGCGACGTCGAGGGGGTGGTCGTCGGGGTCACAGCGGCGGCGGCGCGGCCCGGACGGCGGCGAAATCAGTGGGCGGAGCGTCGCGGCTTGTGGGGCGATTCCGGCGTCGTGGCGGCGCGACGGTGGCCGGGGTTGGTCGGGGCGGCACGGCGACGACACGGCGGGGCGGGGCGGCGTTGATCGGCGGCCAGGCGGCGTCGGCCGTGGCGGCGGCAGCGCGCGAACAGGGGCGGCGGCGGCTAGGGTTTGGGTGTGAGAGAGAAGGGTCGGGAGGGAGAAGAAGTGCGTGCGATGGCAGTTTTGTAATTAAGTACTTGACTCGATTCCGACTCGAGTCAATAATAATAACTAGTCTCGTAATAAATTCTAAAAAAATCTAGAAAAATATGGAAAAATCCCATAAAATAAAACAAACACAACAACATCCAAATGACATGCTCTATAACTAATAACCCACCCGAATATAATCCAACGCGTCCTAACGCGTCATTCGGCCCTAAAACTATTTCTACGATCAAACATATAAAAAGAAAAAAATACTGCATACTTTCATATATTCAGATAACTCGTATCTCACCATCTTCTCGACGTTATCATCATATATTCAGGTACACCTGACTCTCATCGCTCATAACTCACGGCTGGTCTCGACTCAGCACGCGATTCATGAAACCGACTCGACTCGAACCAACGGTCGAACCGACTGGTTCGGTAACGTAAAACCCTGACTCGAGTCACGGGTTTTACACATATAATGGTAATAACAACTAAATTATGATTATGGTGGATATGCGAGTTAGTTATTGTAAGATTTTGAGTTGTTTGTAATTGTACGAATTGGATTGCCACTCATGTCTCAGCTAGTGATTATGCATCAGTTACCGAGTTGGTATGTGAGAAAGATGTGACAAGGGCTTATGTTTTCATGGTTAGGGCTAAGTTATTATGAGTACGCAGGTTATGTTAGTGACAATGTATATTATAAGATTACATATGTTTTGTTGTGTTCCTTGTATGACTGACTGTGATTTTATATAGTTCTTCATCGCATTCATGTATCACATGATTAGAATGAATATTAGTATTTAGTTTTGATGTATAGGTATAAAGTAGGAGCTCGTTGCTTAGGAGTGAGAACACGCTCGAAGCTTCTGTCAGATCCGTTTGGGACTTGTTCCCTATTTTACATTCTATTCTATCGCATGTTTGATTTATTACTTGCAGGACATGTTAAGTGGCATTTTATTAGATCTTATTTAACCCGGGTCATTTAATCAAATTAGTTTTCAGATTAATAACCCTTGAAGATGAGATCCATCAAGTATGATTTCGAAAACAAGATCTGGCACAAGTTGCATTCGGGCCTATTATATAAATCCCTTCTTAGACCTATATATATAATTTTATCTAGTTTTCAATGAGAAGAGAGATGGTGAAACTCACTCGCACGTACTATGAGTGGGTGCACATGCCAATCATAGCGGGCTTTGGATTAGTGAGAATTATGGTTTGTTTTACGAAAATTATAGTCTTTTAATGTACTTTTTATGTCTAATAAAATATTTTATTTTAAGCTTTATTCTCTTTTAATCTATATTTATCTTTTAATTTAACTTTTTTACAAAATATGGTTTGTTTTAAGAAAATTATAGTATTTTAACGTACTTTTATGTCTAATAAAATATTTTATTTTAAGCTTGCTGATTTTTCCAATTTTTACTGACATAAAACTTTAAGAAGTGCTTGCAATTAGCGCTATATATCTCTCTGACGTGATATGTGAATGATCTGGCCTAGTGTTATCTTTATTTCCAAATTCTCAATAATTTAAGATTAGGTGAATGATGAATTGATAATACGATGAATTATTCAGAAAAAAATAATATGACTGTTCCAACTTTTATAAAAAAAACATTATTTCATACAAATGAGATATTTAAGATAGATTTAAGATATGCAAAAATAAAAGAAAGTGGATGTGAGAAAGAAAAAGAAAAAAAATCATTTTTTGATGTAAAAATTAATATGTCTGCAATTGATGAAAATTTGATATTTTATTTATTTCACTTTGGCTTTATTTAGATTGATTGGATTATGAAAAGAAAAAAATATATATTTTTGAAAAGTTGAAGTGGTTAGAATTGAAAGAATATAAGTTTAAGATACAAAAGAGATTTCACGAGGTGAGAGTGATACTTTTTTTTGTCTTTCGATCCCAAAACGTCCGGTGAGAAATAACAATTTTTGCCCTTTTTTCTTTTGTTTTCCTTAAAACCTTTTTATTTTTCTTTCACCGGTAATCTGTCAAACCACGCAGACATGAATTCCAAACTTCTAAGAGCGAAAAATTGATAATTTTTTTGATATTCAATGTATGTTTTGAAATATAACAAAGAAATATTATCTACTCACAGAGAAATATTACGTTCCAATGTTTTCATACGCATATATTATGCAACCTCTTACTGCAATCTTTTCTCTAAGGAATATCCTATCCCCTAACTCTACCTCCGGTGCCCACCTCCTCATCACAACCCAATCAATTCCTCCACCTTCTTCTCCGGCGCAGGCACCTCCTCCTACTCAACTCTTCCTCACTCCCCGTGCATAGACTGGAAGAACAACCCGGCCCATCTTGGTCGTCACAAACATCCTGCACTTTGGACGTCCTCTCCTTCATCATGTCCGGTACCACTCTCGATCCCTTCCAAACCCGCCTCCTAGCCAGTGGCACGCGACAGCTTCGAGTTCGGGTCGACCGACCCGCACCTCATCAGCATCAGTGCATTCGCCGGAGGACACGACGTCGAAGCCTCACCTGGCGGCCTTACCAAGTACCTGGCCCGTTCATCCTTGACCACCATCGCCGTCGTCGTTTCCTCTGAAACCTGCCGTCGTCTATCGCGACGGAAGGGTAAGAGGCTCCGCCACTTGAAGGGCTGCTTCGACGTCGCAGTACTCGTGGGGATGCAGAAGCAGGCGTAGTCCGGCGAGCCTCGGCCGGCTGCCGCCCGGACCTGTCCGGCACAGTTGACTCGGGGAGACCGCGGCTCCTGGTCAGCGGCCGCCCTCATGGAGCGGCGGCCCCTGAAGAGGGAGGCGTGGCGGGCGCGCCGGCGTGGGGCGGGGTTGGGCGGCGCCAGTTGCTTCATGACCGGAGTTAACCGCCGAGATGCCATGCGTGCTATGGGGGAGGGAAGGCGGTGGTGCGATGTGGGAAAGAGAGTAGAGGATCATAGATATATATAGGCATTATTACATGCATTCATGGTTTCTCCTTTGGATGGATATGCCAGAGATCATCATGTAGAAACATTTTTGGATACACCTTCTGCAGACGCCGATGGAGACGCCCTTAGGGGCATCAATGGGCAGGTAATTGGCGTCTCCATGCGCAGCTGGCGTCTCCAAGTCCTGCTCCATCATAAGATCTCTGTTTAATATATCCTATCGCCAATTTGTGATAATCGCATTGTAGATTGGGTTTTGGGTCCGCCCGGGGTGCGACGCCGATGGAGATGACGCGTCTCTATCGTCGTCCATCATCCTGGGAATTGACGTTGGAGATGCACGATGTCTCCATCGGCATCGCTCTCGGGTGGACCCAAAATTTTTTATTATATATACATAGTATATCCATCAATATTCTAATATTAGTTACAGTTAGCCCAATTAATTAATTATTGTACAAAATCTTACCTGGGTAATATAATTTTTTTACCTTATCCGTGCTTGTCAACATGCGTGGGAATAAATTTTAATTTATATATACTGTATATAAATTGTTATTATCAATTAAGTAATAAATTATGTCTTAAATTATTTATAAAACTATTATGATTAATTTAGATTATTAAAAAAATGATTATTTTTTATCTAAATAGTTAGATACGTAAAGGTGACCATGATAATTAAATTAATAACAAATTAGGCCTAAAAATAATCATGGTTTGGTTAAACAAACCGTATTAATCCATGGGTAATTTAATATTACTATACTGATTATTGTTGATAATTGATTCATGTATTATAAATTTACTAGTAAATACGGGTAATTATAAGTGATTAATGAAGTAAAGTTTTCCCTTTTATCACCAACGTAATACTAATTAATAACACGTCAATTATAATATAATTGTTATTACGGTTTGTTCTTATTATTATTATTAGCATTAACTCATGATTAATGTTATATGTGGGTTATCTTTGAAATCAGTTTATGATTTTTATGTACATATTAATTAGTGGAGTACTTAATTAATAAATGAATCACTTTTTGTATTAATTATTTAACTTGTTATAAACCTAAATTATCAAAGATGACGTCTTTGATTAATTAAGTATCTTGAGTTTGTCAATGATTAATATATATTATAATAAATCTATGTTTAACATATATTGTTAGTTGTATATTTCATGATGATATCATTGGAATCAAAATCAAAAGTTATGGAGTTTATGTAAATAATTAAAATATAAATGTTTAATTATAGTAAAATAATAAGTATGACATATTTAATCACCTATAAATAACATATAAGGTTGTTGCTTTAATTAATTAAGTAAATTAAATAATTGATTGTACTATGTTCCGAATAATAATATTATAGGCTAGTGAATTTACTTCTTCAAATAATTGTTGCTTGATAAAAATATTCATTGAGTATTATTATTATACAATAATTATTTATTGGTGTAAAACCTGCGACCTGAGTTAGGGTTTTATAGTGAGAACTAATCGATTCGATCATTATTTTCAGTCCAGTTAATTTTAGAATGCGCGTATTTGGGTGAGACTGGTCATATGCTATAAACTATGAGGGTCATGTGTACCTAAGTATATGATGATAATTAGTTATTAGAATATATGAGAGTATACCCCATATTTGTTTTATTATTTATTAGATCGTATAATTAGTTTTATGCTGTGTACCGTGTTAGGAAGTGTTATTAGTTTATTTTGTAGGTTAATAGGTCTAGAACATATTATTTTTGTTTTATTTATCATATTTTATATTTTTTATATTTTTTATCTATTTTTTAAAAAATTAGTAATGAGGTCGTGATCGAGGTTAGAGCTTTTTATTACGAAACTACCCTCCCCGTTTCTCCTCCACCGAGAGGCCCCATCGTGCTTTTACCACCTCCCCTGTTCTTCCACACTCCCCACCACTGGCGGCCTTGACCGCCAGTCCCCTGCAAGCCAGCAAACGCCGCCAGCCAATGTTGTTGCCACCTTGCCCGCCAGCCCCTTCCTTCCTCCTCTCCCTACCCTTTTTCCCTTCCCGGCCACCCACTGCCGCCCACCTTGCATGTGTGCCGGCAGCCACCAACTCTTGCAACGACCTCCGGCGACCCTCCCTAGCCTCTTCCCCCTCCTTCCTGACCCTTCCCTAGCCTAGACAACCACATGCATGGCGACCCAAGGCCGCCGCTTTGCATGTGCTGTAGCCGGACTTTAGCACCGCGCCGGCCTGTTGTGTGCACCAGCGCCCTCACCGTCGGCCCCCGATCCCTTACACGATCACTCCCTACCCCCCTTACCGACCAGACTCTCCACTTCCCTCACACAGTCCACCCCTGCCCTAGTCGGGGCTCTTGTGAGACACAGCCGCGGCCGGCACCACGAGCTGCGCCGCCGGCCCTCCCTCCGGCGGGTTCATCTCGTTCTGGTAGTAACAACTAAATTGTAATTAGGGTGGATACATGAGTTGAGTTATAGTAGGATTTTTGAGTTGTTTGTAATTGTATGAGATTGGATTGCCCCCATGTCTCAGCCGGTGATTATGCATCAGTTACCGAGTTGGCATGTGAGAAAGAGGTAGTAAGGGCAGCTTATGTTTTTCATGGTTAGGGCTAAATTATTATGAATACTCAGGTTATGTTAATAACAACGTATATTATCTAATTGTATATGTTTTGTTGTGTTCCTTGTTTGACTGACTGTGATTTTATATAGTTCTTCATCGCATTCATGCATCACATGATTAGAATGAGCGTTAGTATTTGATGTGTAAGTACAAAGTAAGAACTCGCCGCCTAGGCATAAAAACATGCTCGGAGCTTCTTTGTTTTACATTCTATTCTATCGTATGTTTGTTTTATTACTTGTAGGATGGGTTAAGTGATATTTTATCAGATCACACTTAACCTGGGTTATTTAATAAAATCAGTTTACGGATTAATAACCTCGAGTATGAGATCCTAGAATTTGAATAATACATAAAAATATGACTATACGTGATATAAAGCTCATATTCATGAATCAAATTGTGTTTTTTTTCTAATAGAATCTTAATTACCCTCTAATTAATTTGAGTTTGGGTCCTCTAGATAATCCAAAATATCGCAGCTATTATTATACGGAGAATACAGTTCTATTATTCATGACTCAATAGTAGTTTTAATTTCTAAGTAAAATTTTAATTACTCTTTAATTAACTGGGTTTGGGCATTTTGTAATAATCTAAAATGTAGAAGGTAGGTTTGATACAAAAATAGTTTCGCCGTGGATGACAAAGAAGATCCCCGACAGCCAAATTCGAGGTATGAATTAAACATTGGGATTTAAATTGTATGTTGTATATGTTATTCACATAGACTAGGATTCAACTAAGGATCTTCAGCATACTGATTTTTCCAATTTTTACAGACATAAAAATTTAAGAAGTGTTTGCAATTAGAGCGATATATCTCTCTGACGTATATGTGAATGATCTAGCTTAGTGTTATCTTTATTTCCAAATTTAATAATTTCAGATTAGGTGAATGATAGATTGATAATACAATGAATTATTCAGAAAAAATAATATGATTGTTCCAACTTTTATAAAAAAATCATTATTTCATACAAATGTGATATTTAAGATAGATTTAAGATATGCAAAAAATAAAAGAAGGTGGACTGTGAGAAAGAAAAAGAAAAATTGATATTTTTTTCCCTAGTAGTCTATCAAACCACGCAGACATGAATTCCAAACTTCTAAGAGCGAAAAATTGATATTTTTTTATATTCAATGTATGTTTTGAAATATAACAAAGAAATATTATCTACTCGCAGAGAAATATTACGTTCCAATGTTTTCATACACATATATTATGCAACCTCTTACTGCAATCTTTTCTCTAAGGAATATCCTATCCCCTAACTCTACCTCCGGTGCCCACCTCCTCATCACAACCCAATCAATTCCTCCACCTTCTTCTCCGGCGCAGGCACCTCCTCCTACTCAACCTCTTCCGTGCATAGACTGGAAGAACAACCCGGCCCATCTTGGTCGTCACAAACATCCTGCACTTTGGACGTCGTCTCCTTCATCTGTCCGGTACCACTCTCGATCCCTTCCAAACCCGCCTCCTAGCCGTGGCACGCGACAGCTTCGAGTTCGGGTCGACCGACCTGCACCTCATCAACATCAGCGCATTAGCCGGAGGACACGACGTCGAAGCCTCACCTGGCGGCCTTACCAAGTACCTGGCCCGTTCATCCTTGACCACCATCGCCGTCGTCGTTTCCTCTGAAACCTGCCGTCGTCTATCGCGACGGAAGGGTAAGAGGCTCCGCCACTTGAAGGGCCGCTTCGACGTCGCAGTACTCGTGGGGATGCAGAAGCAGGCGTAGTCCAGCGAGCCTCGGCCGGCTGCCGCCCGGACCTGTCCGGCACAGTTGACTCGGGGAGACCGCGGCTCCTGGTCGGCGGCCGCCCTCATGGAGCGGCGGCCCCTGAAGAGGGAGGCGTGGCGGGCGCGCCTGCGTGGGGGTGGGTTGGGCGGTGCCAGTGGCTTCATGACCGGAGTTAACCGCCGAGATGCCATGCGTGCTATGGGGGAGGGAAGGGGGTTGAGTTTGATGTGGGAGAGGAGGGCAGAGGATGACAGATATATATGGGTATTATTACATGCATCCATGGTTTCTACTTTGGATGGATATGCCTTCTGTTTAGAGATCATAATATGATCTGTTAAATATATCCAACCGCCATTTTGTCATAATCTGCATAATATATACATTATTATTGTATATATATATCAATATATATATTTTAATTTATATATGTTGTATATAAATTATTTATAAAATTATTATGATTAATTTAGATCATTAAAAATGATCTTTTCTTACCTAAATAGTTGATATGTAAATGTGACCATGATAATTAAATTAATAACCAATTTAGGCTTAAAAATAATCATTATTGGGTTAAACAAACTGTATTAATCCATGGGTAATTTGATATTGTTATATCAATTAATTGTTTATAATTGATTCATTATTATAAATTTAGGAGTAATACGGGTGGTTATAAGTGATAAATAAAGTAAATTTTTCCCCTCTATTACCATTTTAATATTAATTAATAACACGTCAATTATAATATAATTATTATTACAGTTTGTTATTATTAATATTAGCATTAATTGACAATTAATGTTATATGTGGGCTATCTTTGAAATCAGTTTATGATTTTTATGTACATATTAATTGGTGGAGTACTTAATTAATAAATGAATCAATTATTGTATTAATTATTTAACTTTTTATAAACCTAAATTATCAAAGATGACGTCTCTGATTAATTAATTATCTTGAGTTTGTCGATGATTAATATACATTATAATAAATCTATGTTTAACATATATTGTTAGGTTTATATTTCGTCATGATGTCATTGCAATCAAAATCAAGAGTTATGGAGTTTATATAATAAATTTAAATATAAATGATTAATTATACTAAAATAACAAGTATAACATATTTAATCACCTATAAATAACAAATAAGGTTGTTGCTTTGATTAATTAAGTAAATTAAATATTTGATTGTACTAAGTTCTGAATTATAATATTATAGGCTAGTGAATTTACTTCTTCTAATGTTTGTTGATTATAAAAATATTTATTGAGTATTATTATTATACAACAATTGTTTATTGGTGTAAAACCCGTAATCAGAATTAAGGTTTTATAATTAGAACCCATCGATTTGACTATTATTTTCAGTCAAGTCAATTTTAGAACACGCTTACTAAACTGAGGCTGGTCGTGTGTTATGAACTATGAAGGTCATGCGTACCCAAATATATGATGATAATATCACTAAGAAAGTAGCAGAATGAGTTATAATAATATATGAGAATACACCCAAATATTATTTTTATTATTTATTATACCGCAGGATTAGTTTTAGATCGTTTACCGCATTAGGAAGCGTTACTAATTTTTCTGGGTGAGTTAATAGGTCTAGAACATGTTATTTTATTTTATTGAGCATATTTTATTTTATTTTTTATATTTTTCATATTTATTTTATATTTTTTTAGAATTTTTTTCTTAATACGGACTCATAGTCGGAGGGAGTAAAGTTTTTATTACAAAACTGTCCCTCCCCTTTCTCCTCCACCTGACGCCCCTCTGTTTTTTCCCCACCTCCTTCCTCCCCTGTTCTTCCCCACCTCCCCCTTGCCGGCAACCTCGTTGTCGGTCGCACCATTGTTGGCTAGCGAACGCTACCGGCCAATGCCATAACTACCTCGCTCGGCCACCCCCTTCGTTCCTCCTCTCCCCACCCTTTTCTTTCAGTTTCCCTTCCCATCCACCCACTGCCGCCCACCTTGCATGCATTGCCGCCGGCCACCAACTCCTGCGACGACCTAATGCGACCCTCCCTAGCCTCTTCCCCCTCCTTCCCGACCCTTCCCTGGCCTAGACAACCACATGCACGGCCACCCAAGGCCACCACTTTGCATGTAACACCCCGTTTCAGCTCACCCGTGAACCGACCCGGAAATGTCACCGGCGACCGAACCGTTCGCTAATCTACTGGGTTCGATTAAGCCGACCCGGATCTGCCCTCGGCGTCTCAAGATGGAAATGCAAACATGAAATACATGAATGAGAACAATTGGGTTCTAACGCGGTCCTATATGCATGCTATGATGTACAAGCAAAAATAAGACAAAACAATAAATGAGAAACCAAAAGAAAATATATACTACTATGTAAAAATGGACAGAATTTCCCTTAAAAGTGAAATAAAGGCCAACCTGTCCACAACAAAGGTATATAAATATTTTATCAAAATACGATAAAACATAACAATCTACCACGGCATTCCATTATTATCTCATTTGTTTTCATCTAAGCCGAGGTTGAACTCAAGGCTCCCTACTCATTCACATTTATCCGTTCATTTCATAACAGGCAATTCATCCAAACAAACACATCAAAATTTATCATTCACATAGCATTACCACATCATCATTATACATTACACGCGGTAGGTACATGTGTGCGCGGTTCTGTGCTACTCCTCCGCAGTCCCGACAGCTTTCATCCCTCGCATTTCTCACCTACATATATATAGAAAAACCGTCAGTAACGAGTGTTACCGGCCCAGAAAATAACTAATATCAATCTGGCACAGGAGAGCAAACTCTCTTGTTGAATGAAAACCATATACTTCCTCAAGAACTCTCATCAGGGCACATATGGGAGCCGTCGCCCTCGGGTCGACAGCGTCCCCCTTTCTTTCTCATTCTCATACGTTGGCCATTTCTCTATCGCTTCTCGCATCAAATCTCATTCCTTTCCGCCCTCTACACCTTCGATATTACTCCTAGCCTTGAGTACGAAGGCCGAGCACTCTCAGGCAGTCGCCTTTAGTACCCTTTGAAACCACAAGTCTAGACATGCGCTGCAATGCGGTACTCGTGAACCTCCACACTTCTCCGGGTTTGAGGAACTCAAAGGTGGAGTTGTCAGGATCCCTCGGGAAAGAAACGACCCGCACACCATTCCAAAGCTCACTATCGACACACACGTGCCCACTCGCGTAGCACGGTAGTCAGATTTCCCTCATTCAATCTCTCGCAAAAACGCAAAAACTATACATATATATAGGTATGGGTTGAGATTTATACAATAGGCCCGAAGGCAACATGAGCTGGATCTGAAGTTCGAAAACAAACTCGAGGGATCTCATCCTCGAAGGTTATTAATAAAAAAAAGAACTATTGGCTAAATAGCCCGAGTTAAGCGGGATCCGATAAAACGCCACTTAACTCGTCCTGCACATGATAAATCAAATACGCAATAGAATAGCGTAAAATAGAGAACGAGTCCTAAACGGACCTGGTAGAAGCTCCAAATGGGTCCACGCGCCTAGGCGGCGAGCTCCTACACCGTACCTACACAATCAAGCTAAAAACTAACGCCTGCATGATGAATCACACATCCTATAGCATGCACACACAATCAACACAATCACGCATCAATCAACACACATCAACCTATATCAATTCTAGGAAGTCTACTTAGGCTAGTTTGCATTAGATTATGATCATTACCTAGTTACCCTAATTAGTTTCTTAGCCTCAATTTTAACACTACTCAATCAAAGAAATTTCATATTTTATCCTTAATCAAATCTACATTTATATATATTATTATAACACACAATTCACCAATCTTAGAATGCAATTCTAATAATCAATACTTTCAAATAATTATGTTAAAATAAATTATACCTCGCATCGTCGAAAATCGACGACGGCTAAGGTTTCTGTTTCGTAGCTCGAAACTCGAATTCGGCACCTAGCGGCATCTGAAGTCCGATCATATTGGACCGGGTGCGTTCGGCGGATGATCCGGCGAATTTCCCATGAATCCAATTTTTCGGCGGTTCTGGTGGTTTTCCGGTGGATTCCGACGGTTTCCGGCGATGATTCGGGACGGGGCAATCAGGGGGTCTGTCGGCACCAGCTCAACGACCTTGGTCCAATGGTGGTGTCAAACAAGGTAGCCGGGGCGGCGATGGCTGTCGGTGGCGGCGTCGAAAATGGGTGGCGGCGGCGGCGGTGTGCTCCGATCGGGGCTGCGGCCGGCCTCAACGGTGGTCAGGATGATGGGGGAAACGTCGGTGACGACGAGAGGGTGAGACTGGTGGTCACAGCGATCGAACGGCGATGGAATCCTGCTCGGAGTGGCGACGGCCAAGGCGGCTTCGTGGCATCGCTGCAGCACGCCGGTAGTCGATCGGTGGCTAGGGTCGGTCGTGGCGGCACGACGACGACACGGCAAGGCGGAGCGACGTCGATCGGCGGCAGTGCGGCGTCGGCGGCGGCAGCACACAACGGTGAGGGTTTGGGTGAAGAAGGGTCGAGAGGGAGAAGAAATGCTCTAGTGGTAGTTTCGTAAATAAGTATTGACTCGATTCCTACTCGAGTTAAAATAATAACTAGTTCGTAATAAATTCTAAAAAAATCTAAAAAAATATGGAAAATTCCATATAATAAAAAAACACAACAACATCCAAATGGCATGCTCTATAACTAATAACCCACCTCGAATATAATCCAACGCGTCCTAACGCGTTATTCGGCCTAAAACTATTTCTACGATCAAACATATAAAAAGAAAAAATACTACATACTTTCATATATTCTGATAACTCATATCTCACCATCTTCTCGATGTTATCATCATATATTCAGGTACACCTGACTCTCATCGCTCATAACTCACGGCTGGCCTCGACTCAGCACGCGGTTCACGAAACTAACTCGACTCGAACCAACGGTTGAACCGACTGGTTCGGTAACGTAAAACCCTAACTCGAGTCACGGGTTTTACATTGCATGTGTTGTGCGCCACCACCGGACAGTTACGCACACCGCCGCCCTCGCCGTTGACCCACCATCCCTTACACGACCACCCCCTACCCCCTTACAGACCAGGTCCCCCCACTTCCCTCACACGGCCCTCCCCTGCCCTAGTTGGGGTTCTTGTGAGCCACAGCCGTGCCGCTGCCACGAGCTGCGCCGCTGGCCACTCCCTCTGGTGGGATCATCTCATTCCAGCCATCTCCTCCCCACCAAGCTAGCCTCCTCCTCATCCTTCATCCCTCACGGCAGCACCACGTCCATAGTCGCCGATTTGCGGTGTTTCTTTTGGCGACCGGTCACAGTCACCACGGGTCAATCATAGGCTGGTCGGAGCACCCCGGTCAGGCCTTGTCATGTCCTAGTCACATCCTCTAGTCCTAGCCCAACGAGTTGCCGAACAGCAGCCATGCGCCGCCATCACTATAGTCGCCGCTTTGGGGCCGACATTAGGTATACATTCTCACCAATTTGATTTAGATTGCTTCATGTCATGATCATGGATGTTAGTGCATGATTGATTGATGAAAATTTTGTGTTGCAGAGAAGTAGGGGAAAAAAGTGTAATTAGGTACTAATCTTATAAACTGTATGACTTGATTAACAATTGAGTGTCATGATGAGATGTGAGTTATTTTGAATATAAATATTTTCATGAATAACATTGATAAAGCTACACATCCAATTTGAAAGTGAATTCTTTTAGTATAGTTGATTAAAAATGCAATGATCGAGGTCAGAGTTGCAAAAATCGATCGATTTAACTTGGAATAGGCTGATTCGAGTCGATTCCACCCGATTTGGATGAGGGGGGGGGGTTGCAACGGCGGCGGGCGTAGGATAGGGTGGCAAGGGCGCGAGGACGGTGATGGGGCCACAGTGGGGCGTTGACTTGACTCTGACTCGAGTAAAAAATAATAACTAATTCCAAATAATTTAAAACAAAATTCAAAAAATATAGAAAAATATCATAAAATATAATACATATCGTAACATCAAAATAATATTAGAATGACATGTTCTATAATTAATAACCCATTAATTTTGAATGATTCAAGTGAACCAATTTTTGTCCGATTTTTGATAAATCATTCTGATTCAATGACACTTTCTATCAATCTGATTCACCGTTCGATTCTGATTTTTGCAACTATGATCAAGGTGTAATTAGAAACACTAGATTTGAAATTAGATGTTAATGGAGTACTATTGATAAGTATTGAAGATGGTTGTATAATGGTAATAACAACTAAATTATGATTAGGGTGGATACGCGAGTTAGTTATTGTAAGATTTTTGAATTGTTTGTAATTGTGCGAATTGGATTGCCACTCATGTCTCAGCTAGTGATTATGCATCAATTACCGAGTTGGTATGTGAGAAAGATGTGACAAGGGCTTATGTTTTTATGGTTAGGGCTAAGTTATTATGAGTACACAGGTTATGTTAGTAACAACGTATATTATCAGATTACATATGTTTTGTTGTGTTCCTTGTCTGACTGTGATTTTATATAGTTCTTTATCGCATTCATGTATCACATGATTAGAATGAATGTTAGTATTTAGTTTTGATATGTAGGTATAAAGTAGGAGCTCGCTGCCTAAGAGTGAGAACACGCTCGAAGCTTCTGTCAGATCCGTTTGGGACTTGTTCCCTATTTTACATTCTATTCTATCGCATGTTTGTTTTATTACTTGCAGGATATGTTAAGTGGCATTTTATTAGATCTCACTTAACCCGGGCCATTTAATCAAATCAGTTTTCAGATTAATAACCCTCGAAGATGAAATCTATCAAGTATGATTTCGAAAACAAGATCTGGCATAAGTTGCATTCGGGCCTATTATATAAATCCCTTCTTAGACCTATATATATATTTTTATCGAGTTTTCAATGAGAAGATAGATGGTGAAACTCACTCGCACGTACCATGAGTGGGTGCACATGCCAATCATAGCGCGCTTTGGATTAGTGAGAATTATGGTTTGTTTTACGAAAATTATAGTCTTCTAATGTACTTTTTATGTCTAATAAAATATTTTATTTTATGCTTTATTCTCTTTTAATCTATATTTATATTTTAATTTAACTTTTTTACAAAATATGGTTTGTTTTAAGAAAATTATAGTATTTTAACGTACTTTTATGTCTAATAAAATATTTTATTTTAAGCTTGCTGATTTTTCCAATTTTTACTGACATAAAACTTTGCTTGCAAATATCGCTATATATCTCTCTGGCGTGATATGTGAATGATCTGGCCTAGTGTTATCTTTATTTCCAAATTCTCAATAATTTAAGATTAGGTGAATGATGATTGATAATACGATGAATTATTCAGAAAAAAATAATATGACTGTTCCAACTTTTATAAAAAAACATTATTTCATACAAATGAGATATTTAAGATAGATTTAAGATATGCAAAAATAAAAGAAAGTGGATGTGAGAAAGAAAAAGAAAAAAAATCATTTTTTGATGTAAAAATTATTATGTCTGCAATTGATGAAAATTTGATATTTTATTTATTTCACTTTAGCTTTATTTAGATTGATTGGATTATGAAAAGAAAAAAATATATATTTTTGAAAAGTTGAAGTGGTTAGAATTGAAAGAATATAAGTTAAGATACAAAAGTGGTTTCACGAGGTGAGAGTGATACTTTTTTTTTGTCTTTCGATCCCAAAACGTCCAGTGAGAAATAACAATTTTTGCCCTTTTTTCTTTTGTTTTCCTTAAAACCTTTTTATTTTTCTTTCACTAGTAATCTGTCAAACCACGCAGACATGAATTCCAAACTTCTAAGAGCGAAAAATTGATATTTTTTGATATTCAATGTATGTTTTGAAATATAACAAAGAAATATTATCTACTCACAGAGAAATATTACGTTCCAATGTTTTCATACACATATATTATGCAACCTCTTACTGCAATCTTTTCTCTAAGGAATATCCTATCCCCTAACTCTACCTCCGGTGCCCACCTCCTCATCACAACCCAATCAATTCCTCCACCTTCTTCTCCGGCGCAGGCACCTCCTCCTACTCAACCTCTTCCGTGCATAGACTGGAAGAACAACCCGGCCCATCTTGGTCGTCACAAACATCCTGCACTTTGGACGTCCTCTCCTTCATCATGTCCGGTACCACTCTCGATCCCTTCCAAACCCGCCTCCTAGCAGTGGCACGCGACAGCTTCGAGTTCGGGTCGACCGACCTGCACCTCATCAGCATCAGTGCATTCGCCGGAGGACACGACGTCGATGCCTCACCTGGCGGCCTTACCAAGTACCTGGCCCGTTCATCCTTGACCACCATCGCCGTCGTCGTTTCCTCTGAAACCTGCCGTCGTCTATCGCGACGGAAGGGTAAGAGGCCCCGCCACTTGAAGGGCTGCTTCGACGTCGCAGTACTCGTGGGGATGCAGAAGCAGGCGTAGTCCGGCGAGCCTCGGCCGGCTGCCGCCCGGACCTGTCCGGCACAGTTGACTCGGGGAGACCGCGGCTCCTGGTCAGCGGCCGCCCTCATGGAGCGGCGGCCCCTGAAGAGGGAGGCGTGGCGGGCGCGCCGGCGTGGGGCGGGTTTGGGCGGCGCCAGTTGCTTCATGACCGGAGTTAACCGCCGAGATGCCATGCGTGCTATGGGGGAGGAAGGCGGTGGTGCGATGTGGGAAAGAGAGTAGAGGATCATAGATATATATAGGCATTATTACATGCATTCATGGTTTCTCCTTTGGATGGATATGCCAGAGATCATCATGTAGAAACATTTTTGGATACACCTTCTGCAGACGCCGATGGAGACGCCCTTAGGGGCATCAATGGGCAGGTAATTGGCGTCTCCATGCGCAGCTGGCGTCTCCAAGTCCTGCTCCATCATAAGATCTCTGTTTAATATATCCTATCGCCAATTTGTGATAATCTGAGTGGGTTTTGGGTCCGCCCGGGTGCGACGCCAATGGAGATGAGCGTCTCTATCGTCGTCGATCATCCCGGGAATTGACGTTGGAGATGCACGATGTCTCCATCGGCATCGCTCTCGGGTGGACCCAAAATTTTTTATTATATATACATATTATATCCATTAATATTCTAATATTAGTTACAGTTAGCCCAATTAATTAATTATTATACAAAATCTTACCTGGGTAATATAATTTTTTTACCTTATCCGTGCTTGTCAACATGCGTGGGAATAAATTTTAATTTATATATACTGTATATAAATTGTTATTATCAATTAAGTAATAAATTATGTCTTAAATTATTTATAAAACTATTATGATTAATTTAGATTATTAAAAAAATGATTATTTTTTATCTAAATAGTTAGATACGTAAAGGTGACCATGATAATTAAATTAATAACAAATTAGGCCTAAAATAATCATGGTTTGGTTAAACAAACCGTATTAATCCATGGGTAATTTAATATTACTAGACTGATTATTGTTGATAATTGATTCATGTATTATAAATTTACTAGTAAATACGGGTAATTATAAGTGATTAATGAAGTAAAGTTTTCCCTTTTATCACCAACGTAATACTAATTAATAACACGTCAATTATAATATAATTGTTATTACGGTTTGTTCTTATTATTATTATTAGCATTAACTCATGATTAATGTTATATGTGGGTTATCTTTGAAATCAGTTTATGATTTTTATGTACATATTAATTAGTGGAGTACTTAATTAATAAATGAATCACTTTTTGTATTAATTATTTAACTTGTTATAAACGTAAATTATCAAAGATGACGTCTTTGATTAATTAAGTATCTTGAGTTTGTCAATGATTAATATATATTATAATAAATCTATGTTTAACATATATTGTTAGTTGTATATTTCATGATGATATCATTGGAATCAAAATCAAAAGTTATGGAGTTTATGTAAATAATTAAAATATAAAT
The DNA here is from genome assembly GCA_033002965.1 of Piper betle. NCBI lineage: Eukaryota > Viridiplantae > Streptophyta > Magnoliopsida > Piperales > Piperaceae > Piper > Piper betle. Next base: position 158,607 of record JAURVB010002382.1, on the reverse strand, counting down.
GTTTAATTATAGTAAAATAATAAATATGACATATTTAATCACCTATAAATAACATATAAGGTTGTTGCCTTAATTAATTAAGTAAATTAAATAATTGATTGTACTATGTTCCGAATAATAATATTATAGGCTAGTGAATTTACTTCTTCAAATAATTGTTGCTTGATAAAAATATTCATTGAGTATTATTATTATACAATAATTATTTATTGGTGTAAAACCTGCGACCTGAGTTAGGGTTTTATAGTGAAAACTAATCGATTCGATCGTTATTTTCAGTCCAGTTAATTTTATAATGCGCGTATTTGGGTGAGACTGGTCATATGCTATAAACTATGAGGGTCATGTGTACCTAAGTATATGATGATAATTAGTTATTAGAATATATAGCGTAACACCCTGTTTCGGCTCACCCGTGAACCGACCCGGAAATGTCACCGGCGACCGAACCGTTCGTTAATCTACTAGATTCGGTTAAGTCCGACCAGGATCTACTCTCGGCGTCTCAAGATGAAGATGCAAATATGAAATGCATGTAATGAGAACGATTGGGTTCTAACGCGGTCCTACATGCATGCTGTGATGTGCCAAGCAAAAACAAGACAAAATAATAAATGAGAAACCAAAAGAAAATATATAATATTTCATGATTTAGATTGCTTCACATCATGATCATGGATGTTATTGCATGATTGATTGATGAAAATTTTGTGTTATAGAGAATTAAGAAAAAAAGTGGAATTAGGTACTAATTTTATAAACTGTGTGACATGATTAATAATTAAATGTCATGATGAGATGTCAGTTATTTTGAATAGGAATATTTTCATGAATAACATTGATAAAACTATACATCCAATTTGAAAGTGAATTGTATTAATGCATTATTTACTATAATTGACTAAGAATGCAATGACCGAGGTGTAATTAGAAACACTAGATTTGAAATTAGATGTTCATGGATTCATATTGATAAGTATTGAAGATGGTCGTATAATGGTAGTATCAACTAAATTATAATTAGGGTGGATACATGAGTTAGTTATTATAGTATTTTTGAGTTGTTTGTAATAGTGTGAATTGGATTGCCCTTCATGTGTAACACCCTGATTTCGGTTCACATATGAACTGAATTAGAAATGTTATGATCAAGTCGAGTCATTTTTAAAGTTGTCGGTCGGTACGACTCAATCAATGAAATACATAGAAACAACCCTCTTGGTGTCATGAAAATGTAAGCATTTTTAAACATGCAGCAAACACATCAAATATAAATAAAAACAATAAAGTAAATAATTGCATTGAGCTCATGTGTGTGTAGCGTTTATCTGTCCTTCCACGAAAGTCGACTCAGAATTTTCAAAACCTATATATATTATATGACAAATATCAGTAACGAGTGTTACTGGTCCTAAAAATAACTAATACAAGCTAGCAAATAGGTATCCCATTACCCACGAAAAATTATGAAACTTAAAAATTGCCTCACACTGGGCGGTAAGCAAACATACTTAAGCAATTGCATGCTCGCATGCACGACTCATAATCATATTCATGTGTACATACAATGCTTACTCCTTCACACCTTCCATATCACCTGCCCACGGTACTCGAGTGCAAAAGGAATAATTAAGTTAGTGCCACATATTCTTGAAATGCGCCTCTATTACATAGTACCATCATACACCTCACTACCTCATGAAACAAACTGAAATCTCACTCCAATGCAAACAAACCAAAAATATAATAACAATTAAACTAAGAAAATCAATAGCCTAATAATAGAGTCCTACTGCTAGACCCGACTCTAACTAATCCATCCTTGCTCCCACCCACTGAGGCAATTCCTCTGTTAGTGATAAAAATACTAAGTCATATAATTACAAAAACAAGTCAATATATTCCATAATATCATTAATCGAGTCTTTTAGTGATTATGAGCTTATGCTAAGCTCTAATTATGCCGGGAGGGGTGGCCACCTCATCCAGCTACAATCCCATGTATGCACACACACACTATGTGGCCCACGGCGTGTAATTACCGATATTTCCTATTATTCACCCTCTCGGTATCACAAGTGCAAAATGAGTCATTTTGCTCCATTGCGCCCTGTCACCCCTTTCGGCATAGGGGCAAGTATTTCATCTTTGGAAAAGTTTTAAGGGTACGACCCCATGTCAGACTGAGTCAATTCCTTGACCCTCGATTGCGCTTAGATTGCACTTGGCACATGGTGGTCAATTCTATGTTCAGGCCGACCCAAGGCTACCAAAAAGGAATATACAACATTTCAAGTAATTATATAGACATGGAAGTATGATGAGACACCATAATCGCAACCATAATCCTAATATAGGAGTCATTAATAGTTTATATGTTAACACATATAATTCCTTATTCTAATGCATGAAATGATATGATCTCCAGCAGTTAACTAGGTACATAAAAAAAGCAACAATAAAATATATTCCACAACAATTATTTAATCATTTGGTTAATTTCTTATAAGTGAACAATAATAATTTAATAATTAATTAATTGACTCCAGCTAAATTTATATTGTTACACCAAATCATTAATCATTATCAGGAAAAATCAAAACATGCCAACAACTACTAAGACTTGTAAGGATGTCAATATTTATCAACCTATAAATTAATAATATATAACGAATAAAATATTAAAAGGGGTAAATCAATGATAATTCCTCAAATTATTAAAATATACTAACATGAAAGTTATCCAATTGTAACTCATAAGTTAATAATCTAGTTTATGCCTCATCAGCCATATAAAATAGTTAGCATTGTAAGGCACATGATAACTTACTACTTGCCAAAAATAAATATAATCATAATTATTGATTTGGCCTAAAAACTCATCTGTAATTTAATCATTTACTACAATCAATTTATTATTCCCATAGTAAAGAAGAACTATAAGTTGATAAATTAACATGACACAAAACTAATGACTTATTTATTTAATAACATTTTAAAAGTTTGAAACTTATATAATGGTTGTACTATATATAATATAATATAATATAATATAATGGAACAACTAATATCTCAACAATTAATTTAAATTGTACACTATGTGAGACATTCCAACTTATGTAATTAGCCATGCACCTAACATAATTTTCTCTTATATGTAGTGAGATTAGGCACATAGAAAAACACAAACCAAACCATACAAATTAGTTTCTTAATTTATTTTTAATATTTAAGATACACTTAGATCTAGAGCGCCAAAATGATAGCAATTAATAATTAATTATATTATAATTAGATATTACCAATATATAAAATATAAATGTGCTAAATGAAATGCGATTTTTGTATTTAATATTATATATAATGCCAATATTAATTTACATACAACATGAATCATTAATTAACACCAATAATACTTATCAAAATACAAAATATTAATAATATTAATGTTATTAATACAAATAAAAAAATTAATCATATTACTAATAAACACTAAGCATGATGAAAACATGCACATTAAACAAGAAAAATGAAAGAGATCTTCACAATCAAAAGAAATAAAGAAAAACAAAAAGATGCATGAATGAAGAGGGGGAAAAGAAACAAGAAGGGGTAAAGAAATGATACCAAGCAAGAGGGAAAGTAAAAGAGTAAGGAGGTTGACACCACACGGAAGGGAGAGGAGAAGAAGACCAAAAAGAGTTTTAACCTACCTAGTAACTCCCTTAAAATCTCCCTCATATCTCCTGATGCCCAACCGTCCTTATCTACTCACAAAGACTTAATCTACCAAATCTCTGCAAAAACTCCACGACTTGATAATCAAAATTGCTAGCCACATTGGTTAGACTTTAACTACCTATTGAACCTACTTGGTTGATCTAAAATGATTAATAATTAGTATTCTTTTATTATTATTTTTATTCTTATTTTTTCTAATAAGAATTATCATTGCACTATTTGGAAGACAATAATTTAATTAAATAACAAGTAAGAGAGTAGAATGGTTCTACTTGCTGCCGTCATCATCAAGAGCCAAATCATCGACACCGATACTGGAATCAAATACAGGGCTCGTCGTTTGCATTCTGGCCAAATCTCAAATCTGGGCCTAGGAGGATGGAGCCCTTGTTGACTAGATTATTGGAGAGGTTACCCGCCAAATCATGGATAGATTGGTCGAAGAGAAAGTCGAGAAAAAATGTGGGGAATGGCAACCTTTTTACTCTTTTTATTAGTGTATTTGTAATGTTTAAATTATAATTTTAAATATTTAATGCCTACATCGTCAGGCCTTTATATCGTTTAATCTATATTTATCTTTTAATATAATTTTATTACAAAATATGGCTTGTTTTTTGAAAATTATAGTATTTTTATTTATATATAATTATATAATGTGGTTCAATCTCATTTGGCTAGTTAAACCAAATATTTTCGTGCTGACTATAAATCGCGCATAATAATTAATTAGTACGGTATCGAAAATTAGAATTTGAATAATACATAAAAATATGACTATACGTGATATAAAGCTCATATTCATGAATCAAATTGTGTTTTTTTTCTAATAGAATCTTAATTACCCTCTAATTAATTTGAGTTTGGGTCCTCTAGATAATCCAAAATATCGCAGCTATTATTATACGGAGAATACAGTTCTATTATTCATGACTCAATAGTAGTTTTAATTTCTAAGTAAAATTTTAATTACTCTTTAATTAACTGGGTTTGGGCATTTTGTAATAATCTAAAATGTAGAAGGTAGGTTTGATACAAAAATAGTTTCGCCGTGGATGACAAAGAAGATCCCCGACAGCCAAATTCGAGGTATGAATTAAACATTGGGATTTAAATTGTATGTTGTATATGTTATTCACATAGACTAGGATTCAACTAAGGATCTTCAGCATACTGATTTTTCCAATTTTTACAGACATAAAAATTTAAGAAGTGTTTGCAATTAGAGCGATATATCTCTCTGACGTATATGTGAATGATCTAGCTTAGTGTTATCTTTATTTCCAAATTTAATAATTTCAGATTAGGTGAATGATAGATTGATAATACAATGAATTATTCAGAAAAAATAATATGATTGTTCCAACTTTTATAAAAAAATCATTATTTCATACAAATGTGATATTTAAGATAGATTTAAGATATGCAAAAAATAAAAGAAGGTGGACTGTGAGAAAGAAAAAGAAAAATTGATATTTTTTTCCCTAGTAGTCTATCAAACCACGCAGACATGAATTCCAAACTTCTAAGAGCGAAAAATTGATATTTTTTTATATTCAATGTATGTTTTGAAATATAACAAAGAAATATTATCTACTCGCAGAGAAATATTACGTTCCAATGTTTTCATACACATATATTATGCAACCTCTTACTGCAATCTTTTCTCTAAGGAATATCCTATCCCCTAACTCTACCTCCGGTGCCCACCTCCTCATCACAACCCAATCAATTCCTCCACCTTCTTCTCCGGCGCAGGCACCTCCTCCTACTCAACCTCTTCCGTGCATAGACTGGAAGAACAACCCGGCCCATCTTGGTCGTCACAAACATCCTGCACTTTGGACGTCGTCTCCTTCATCTGTCCGGTACCACTCTCGATCCCTTCCAAACCCGCCTCCTAGCCGTGGCACGCGACAGCTTCGAGTTCGGGTCGACCGACCTGCACCTCATCAACATCAGCGCATTAGCCGGAGGACACGACGTCGAAGCCTCACCTGGCGGCCTTACCAAGTACCTGGCCCGTTCATCCTTGACCACCATCGCCGTCGTCGTTTCCTCTGAAACCTGCCGTCGTCTATCGCGACGGAAGGGTAAGAGGCTCCGCCACTTGAAGGGCCGCTTCGACGTCGCAGTACTCGTGGGGATGCAGAAGCAGGCGTAGTCCAGCGAGCCTCGGCCGGCTGCCGCCCGGACCTGTCCGGCACAGTTGACTCGGGGAGACCGCGGCTCCTGGTCGGCGGCCGCCCTCATGGAGCGGCGGCCCCTGAAGAGGGAGGCGTGGCGGGCGCGCCTGCGTGGGGGTGGGTTGGGCGGTGCCAGTGGCTTCATGACCGGAGTTAACCGCCGAGATGCCATGCGTGCTATGGGGGAGGGAAGGGGGTTGAGTTTGATGTGGGAGAGGAGGGCAGAGGATGACAGATATATATGGGTATTATTACATGCATCCATGGTTTCTACTTTGGATGGATATGCCTTCTGTTTAGAGATCATAATATGATCTGTTAAATATATCCAACCGCCATTTTGTCATAATCTGCATAATATATACATTATTATTGTATATATATATCAATATATATATTTTAATTTATATATGTTGTATATAAATTATTTATAAAATTATTATGATTAATTTAGATCATTAAAAATGATCTTTTCTTACCTAAATAGTTGATATGTAAATGTGACCATGATAATTAAATTAATAACCAATTTAGGCTTAAAAATAATCATTATTGGGTTAAACAAACTGTATTAATCCATGGGTAATTTGATATTGTTATATCAATTAATTGTTTATAATTGATTCATTATTATAAATTTAGGAGTAATACGGGTGGTTATAAGTGATAAATAAAGTAAATTTTTCCCTCTATTACCATTTTAATATTAATTAATAACACGTCAATTATAATATAATTATTATTACAGTTTGTTATTATTAATATTAGCATTAATTGACAATTAATGTTATATGTGGGCTATCTTTGAAATCAGTTTATGATTTTTATGTACATATTAATTGGTGGAGTACTTAATTAATAAATGAATCAATTATTGTATTAATTATTTAACTTTTTATAAACCTAAATTATCAAAGATGACGTCTCTGATTAATTAATTATCTTGAGTTTGTCGATGATTAATATACATTATAATAAATCTATGTTTAACATATATTGTTAGGTTTATATTTCGTCATGATGTCATTGCAATCAAAATCAAGAGTTATGGAGTTTATATAATAAATTTAAATATAAATGATTAATTATACTAAAATAACAAGTATAACATATTTAATCACCTATAAATAACAAATAAGGTTGTTGCTTTGATTAATTAAGTAAATTAAATATTTGATTGTACTAAGTTCTGAATTATAATATTATAGGCTAGTGAATTTACTTCTTCTAATGTTTGTTGATTATAAAAATATTTATTGAGTATTATTATTATACAACAATTGTTTATTGGTGTAAAACCCGTAATCAGAATTAAGGTTTTATAATTAGAACCCATCGATTTGACTATTATTTTCAGTCAAGTCAATTTTAGAACACGCTTACTAAACTGAGGCTGGTCGTGTGTTATGAACTATGAAGGTCATGCGTACCCAAATATATGATGATAATATCACTAAGAAAGTAGCAGAATGAGTTATAATAATATATGAGAATACACCCAAATATTATTTTTATTATTTATTATACCGCAGGATTAGTTTTAGATCGTTTACCGCATTAGGAAGCGTTACTAATTTTTCTGGGTGAGTTAATAGGTCTAGAACATGTTATTTTATTTTATTGAGCATATTTTATTTTATTTTTTATATTTTTCATATTTATTTTATATTTTTTTAGAATTTTTTCTTAATACGGACTCATAGTCGGAGGGAGTAAAGTTTTTATTACAAAACTGTCCCTCCCCTTTCTCCTCCACCTGACGCCCCTCTGTTTTTTCCCCACCTCCTTCCTCCCCTGTTCTTCCACACCTCCCCCTTGCCGGCAACCTCGTTGTCGGTCGCACCATTGTTGGCTAGCGAACGCTACCGGCCAATGCCATAACTACCTCGCTCGGCCACCCCCTTCGTTCCTCCTCTCCCCACCCTTTTCTTTCAGTTTCCCTTCCCATCCACCCACTGCCGCCCACCTTGCATGCATTGCCGCCGGCCACCAACTCCTGCGACGACCTAATGCGACCCTCCCTATCCTCTTCCCCCTCCTTCCCGACCCTTCCCTGGCCTAGACAACCACATGCACGGCCACCCAAGGCCACCACTTTGCATGTGCTGTCGCTGGACCTTAGCGGCGACCTAAGGCCGCCGCTTTGCATGTGTTGTTGCCCGACTTTAGCGCCACCACCGGACGGTTACGCACACCGCCGCCCTCGCCGCTTGGCCCACCATCTCCTTACATCGACCACCCCCTACCCCCCTTACGGACCAGGCCCCCCCACTCCCTCCCTCACACGGCTCCTCCCCGCCCTAGCTGGGGTTCTTAGAGCCACAGCCGTGCCGCTGCCACGAGCTGCGCCGCCGGCCACTCCCTCTGGTGGGATCATCTCATTCCAGCCATCTCCCTCCCCCACCAAGCTAGCCTCCTCCTCATCCTCCATCCCTCACAGCAGCACCACGTCCATAGTCAGTGTTTCTTCTTGGCGACCGGTCACACTCGCCGCGGGCGTTGACTCGATTCTTTGACTCCAGTCCAAAATAATAACTAATTCCGTAAGAATTTAAATACAAAAATTCCAAAAATATAAAAAAATATCATAAAATATAATACATACTTCAGTAACATTAAAAATAACATTAGGAATGACATGCCCTTCTGGCAATTAATAACCCATCAATTTTGACTGATCCAAGTTGACCAATTTTTGACCGATTTTTTGATAAATCGCTCCGATCTCCACGCACTCTCAATCTGATTCCACCGTTTGATTCTTATTTTTGCAACAATGATCAAGGTGCAATTAGAAACACTAGATTGGGGAATTAGATGTTAATGGAGTAATTATTGATACAGCATTGGAAGATGGTTCAGTAGAATGGTAATAACAACCAAATTACAGATTAGGGTGGATACAACAAGCTAGTTAATGTAAGATTTTTGAGTTGTTTGCAATTGTGTAGAATTGGATTGCCACTCAATGTCTCAGCCTTCAGTGATTATGCATCAGCTATCCGAGTTGTGTATGTGAGAAAGATGCATGACAAGGGCTCATGTTTTCATGGTTAGGCTAAGTTACCATGGGCACGTACAGGCTATCTTAGTAACAACGTATATTATATGATTACATATAGCTTTTGTTGTGTTCCCTATATGACAGACTGTGATTTTATATAGTTCTTCATCACATTCATGTATCATATGATTTAGAATGAATGTTAGTATTCTACTTTTTTGATGTATAGGTACAAAAGTAGGAGCTCGTTGCCTAGGAGTGAGAACACGTCGAAGCTTCTGTCAGATCCGTTTGGGACTTGTTCCCCTATTTAACGTCTTATTCTATTGCATGTTTGATTTGTCACTTGCAGGATATGTTAAGTGGCATTTTATTAGATCTTATTTAACCCGGGCCATTTAATCAAATGAGTTTTCGGATTGACAACCCTTTGAAGATGAGGAGCCATCAAGCACGCATTTCGAGTGCAAACAAGATCCGGCACGAGTCGTATCTGGGCCATATTATATAAAGCCCTTCTCAGACCTATATATATAGTTTTATCTAGTTTTCAATGAGAAGAGAGATGGTGAAAGTCATTCGCACGTACCATGAGCTTATGCAATACCCTTAGTAGATAAATAATGAGTAGAAATTTTTGGAATAACACGAGGGATGTAGGACAAAACTGCTAACTTCGATGACCAATTAATTTACTACCATAGGACTAGTTTATAAACTAAAAATAAATATATAAATGTTTTTTATTGAACTATATATACATATATATATATATATATCATTTAATTTATTTTAAATTTCATCTTTCGTTTTATCCATTATGTTTATAAATAAAAAGATAAAATAAAAAATTGGATCATTTCATGGATTTTGTTTTTATCGCTTTTTTGCTTAAATAAAATAATCCATTATAATTCCCCTAATTAATAAGTAATATCATAGCCTAAAAATTGCATGATATAAAGAATAAATATTCTAATATATTAATATTGTCAACGCGTTTATATTACTAAATATTTATATATGTTAAGACTCTATTATGACTGTCAATTGACTTTGAAATTGAATCAATATTATTCAACCTCTTTTAGCATGGACTGAAGTTGATGATAAGCACCTCTTGTAAGAGTTCATGGGAAGGCTCTCAACCTTGTTGCTTCCTTATAATTATTAGCTATTCCGTGTTAGATAGTGTCAACTGTACTAATTCTGTTTGAGTAGGTAAGTGTATGCATGTGTTGTAGCTTGCTTTGTAAAAAAGTTGAATCATTCATCACTTATAACTCACCAAACAAACACAAAGGTTTAACATGTTGCAGATGTACGTACGTGGTATATATATTGTTTGCCTCGGCTGCAGCTTGATGTTTCCCATGTCCGGCCAGGTAGGGCTAATTTGTATGTGGGAGAAGAAAGAATCCAAACATGTACACATCATCTTGGCATTGCTAAGAGTACGTGGTCGGAGCCAATGCCACATTTCCAGATTTTAGACAGTAACCCCAGAAGATCTTATAAGCAGCAAATATGAAGAGTAAATGAGGGGATAAATGGGGGTAGGTGTTAAAGCACCAATTGCACACGATGGTGGAAGCTTCCATCCAGGTGTATGCGCCAAATGTATGAACAAAATAGTGGTTCAATTAATTACATAAACATGAGGAATGAATGGGCTGGCGAATCTGTGCCTTCCTCTTGTCCTCTTCTCGCCCTTTTAGCAGTTCCTTGGGGCCCATTATATATATGTTTTTTTAATTCATAATTTCCAACCGACCGATCGACCACAAAACGTTATTTGTCTCATAATTCATAACTCATGCTAATATTTATGCAGTCTATAGTTGATGGATTTCTAACTTTAGTTGGTTAGTTTCAACACTCAATTATCTAAATTTTTCCCCACATTAAAACAGGGCAGTGTTCCCTGCGTTCCAATTAAAGTACAGGCATGGTAATAACCGCTATGAGAGAAATTGGTGTTTTTTATGGCTTGGCGTATCATCTCAAGGATGTTCTGAATCGTAATGGATGCTTCCAGCTATGCTGCCGACCCTATTGAAAATGGGAAGTGGCAAAAATATGAGACAATAAAACTGAAGAAATTTGGACGGTTCAATTATAAAATGGACAAGGTCATGAACGTCTGTACATGGGTGGACGTATGACAGTGTCATTAACCAACCAATTAAAGAAGGCAGGCAAGGTTTGGAGGTTCAATATTTTAGTTCAATCACAGATTTTGACGTCTCAACCGACCTCTTCGTCTTTGCTTCAAATTCTTGGTTTCTGATCTCCTCTCCCCATTGGTGATCTCTCTATCTTCTATTCAATCCTTTTTTTCTTTCTGAATATCCTTTTACTATTTTTGTTGTTCAATCTATATATTCATGCAAGGTGAAGGTGCGATGTTGGTACGGCTCGATCAAATCAAACTCGGCATTTTGCTCTGAATTCCTGATCTGATTGAGCCGTGCCAATATCACATTTATCGCTTCGCCAAAAAGCACCGGTCCTTGCCCTCCTTGATGTGAATCCATACTTGGATGAATATCTCTTGACGATGGATGATGGACGATGGATGATATTTCATAGGCCGCTAAGGTGAGTACGTAGTTCTCATATAATTGTAGCTTGTTTGATATTACAGCTTTTTGTGATTAAGTAGATGGCGCTTATGTCTGATAGCTTTGTTTGAAAATATTGGCATTGACTCATCTTCTTATAGAGAATTTCACCATTTATGTATGCCACGTTGTCACATGAGAAATTGGTAAGATAGTATAGGTTCCAAACTAAGAACGTATATCTGACAGGGCGAGCTTCCAGGTTTGATATTTACGACAATCAAATGAGAACTATTTTTGTTAAAAAGAAAAATGAGAGCGAATTGGATACATCGATCATTGAGCAACTCATGAATACATGGAGAGGATATATAAAAACAAGTGGAGGAGGAGATAGTTCTAATCGACTAAATGAAGAAAACAGCGCAGACTTGGTCATGTTCTCCCCTTGAATATCTTAAATTTGATAGTGGGTTCAGGTTCGTGGGCTTGGACTCTATCCTTTAGGGGATGTCTAAAGGAGCCCACAATCACTTTCACATATGGAAATAAAATAAATAAAATAATATTACGTAAGCTACTTTAATATAAAAAGTCACGTCTACTTAACTTTTCTTTTAAGAATAGATTCGATTGTGTGACTCTTCTTGACAATGAATGGTTTTTTTGACAAATGAGTGGCTTTTACAATCTAGCTAATTAAACAACGCTATACATTTTATAAAAAGAGTTATATTCATCTACAAAATAATCTAGCCAATAAAATACACTACAAAATAATTTTTACTCTTATTTAAAAATGGGTGTGACTCTACTGTTAATGTAACGTATTAATTCTTTCGTACAAATTAGCTAAGGATAATGATATTTCATGCTAAAATTAAATAAGTTAAATAATTATTTTCTTCTTTTGCGATTTGTTGAAATTACCCTCTCTTTCTCTTAAATTTCTTTTTGTTACCCATATGTTTGTTTCTAATATTAAAATAATTTTAATGGCCCATTATTTTCAAATTTTATTTCATTATTCTCATATTCATATATATATATATATAATATTGTAATTGGGTAAAAACAATATAACATCCTTCGTTCTATTCTTTCTTACTTTATAAATATTGAGTAGTAAAATTTTCAATTTAAAAAATGCATTCTCGTACTTTTTATATATGTAACTTCACATTAGTTTTGTGATAGAAATTTTTTGAATTTTTTGAATTTAACATTTGCTATGTTTCAATTTAATTTCTCTTTCTTTTTCTATGATTGGACAAAAGTTGTATAGTTACATTTCCTAATTAAATCTAACCTTTATTAGAATTTTCAAGATAAAAAATAATATAATATTCATTAATACATACCTTACGTATTACATGAGTACGTTAGTGAGAGTAGAATTTAAAACCTATTAATTTCACACTCATCTCAAGCCATTTCAGTAAGTGTTTTTAGTATTTGCAGATTACATGGATCAATATTTACAAATTGTGTGGTCTGAGTTTTAATAACCAATTTTAAAAGCTAAAAATATATTTTTCAATAAAATTAATAAATTCTATTTGGGAAATATTTATTCTATTCTAAAGCTGATTTTTTAACTTAGGCTGCGCATAGGGCATATCATTATTTAGCTAGTTATAGTAAAGTTGGGCTTGTGATGTAAATAATGGACTTAATTAAACCCGAATTTGGCTTGAATGGGCTTAAGTAAAAAATGGTACGGATATAAGGCCCTTAATAAACACATGACGAAGCCCATCTTCGACATAACTAAGGCTAAGAGACACATGTGGACCTGCTATACATAAAAGGGGCGTGTTCCGGATAAAAGCATCCCTCCATGCAAGCACCAACGAATATCAAACCTTGGATGAAAAGATGCAAAAAGAAGGTCATTAAGCTCCAGTAAATTTAAGGAGATCATAATGGAGGAGAAAATTAAATGTGTATTTGGGTACTTTTCAATTTATTTATGTCTTTTTTACTGAAATATGCTACACAACCATTAACAAAATAAATATTCAAAATGTAGTATAGATTTGCATTTGACTCAAAATGTGCTCAAAGTTGTCGGTTGTTTTCTCAATTGGATGTGAGTGCATTCCTTCATAAGTTGTTACGACAACCCCTTCGTCTGTTGTGAGTCGCTGAACCTGCTTCTTCACATTGCATCCTTGATGCGTACATCGGTAATAGCTTCTGCAATTGTACAAGAACAATATTCTTTAGTCACAAGTGAAACCTATACGAACGAAAGCCAATACTTGGAGGATGTTTAATTTCTATTGTTGTTTTTTTCCCCCAAAGCAATCTTATTTACTAAACAAACGTATACACTGACAAGGGTGGATCTAGCTGGATGAGGATATATATATATATATACTGGCCTTCGCCACAATTTTCTACTGCAAACATATCACCCAACATTTATAGGGGTTCATTTCAAATTAGGGTTCATAAATAAATGCTTTCATTCATAAACCACAGCACAGCATTAGTAATTGTGTGCTCCATTTAATATGACGATCCTCTTATTTAGTCTTTACAAAGATAGGTACACTCAAAACCTGTTATTTTTTCATACCAAACAGCAACATCATTGTTAACATTCCTAAAAGAAAAATTGTATGAACATCATTATAATGATTATTTTCATTTATTTATTCCCAATTCTGATCGCTGATGTACGATCGAGTGAAAAAATATCTCGTGGAATCGTGTTTTAATATTAGACTTTTAGTTTATCATTAATTTCTAGCAAAATGGTTGTGATCCTCCTATAAAAACATTAGATGTGAGTCACTTGTGACAAAGCCATATAACAAAGTGTGAATTTTTTTCTTCTTTCTTTTTATCAAGGTTGTTCAATAAAATAAAAGCAAGGAATCGGGTTTCTGAAATAAATCCTTTCTTTTTTTAATTTCATCATAACTTTTTTGAAAAATAGGGTAAGATCTTAACAATTTTACTAAACATGACAAATTATTTTTTGCAAGCTGTTGCTCTTTTGTAATTAGAATGAGGGACCTTTTTCATGTGGTCAAGGAGCTCAATAACAATTCTATGGCAGCGGCTGCATGGAAACACGTTAAGTCCTATTTTGATTCTTGAACATATCACAGATGTGGCCGGAAAAATTCTGAAAGCTAAAATGGATGCTAATGATATTTATGTAAGGAAAAATATATTGTTGTCCGGGGCGGCTTACCCGTATTAGAGACCTTATTTCTATAAATATCAATCAGTACTCTATAATTATTGATAAAAGGAATTAATTAGCATTGGTTGTCAAGTTCACAAATAAGTGGCACGTACTGGGATCATCAGATAGAGCAGTACCTTGGAAACTTATTGTTCTTGACAGCCTTTTGCCCGTATTTCCTCCAGCGATAACCATCGTCAAGGATATCAACCTGACTCCTTGTCTGAAAAGCGAACCGAGGCCTTCTCACCTTCTTATGACCTCCTCTTTGCTTGCCTCCATCTTTGTCTTCGCTCCCCTTTTCATGTGAACGAGGACTTCTGTTCTGATCTCCATACAACCCATAACCACGACTAGCTTCATCTTTCGCCGGCTGGGGTACAGGAACATCACTGGTGCTAGAGGAAGGAACGCTTGGAATTGGTGATGGGAAGAATAATAGGGGAGGGTTTTCCATTATGGACTGCGCGATTGGAGAAGTGCGTTGAATAATAAGAGCTGGAAGATATAAAAGTGGTGGCGGCTGGCTAGTGGAGATGGATCAGATTTTCACGGACAAGAGAGGTAGCAAGATGAGTCGTAAACAGCACGTAAATGGGTGGCATCAGACAGACACATGCACGGTTGATGTGTTAATACTACATCTACATGTATATATATATTTATGCCTGCAGATGCTTGAATTTGATGTTGAATATGTTACACATGCCTAACTTTTTTAGTAGTTATTGGATTTATATTTGATTCAGCTAGAATTACGACAACGAGCTCGTTCTCAAGCATGTTTAGCATAGTTTATCTGTCTCTGTTTTATCCTGGTAGCTTGTTTAATTCAGATTGACTTCTTGGTTGATCTTTTGGACCATACAAAAGAAAAAATGCATGACTGAAAGAGATTGGAGGGGAATATATCACTTTTCCTATCGGGAGATGGGGAGATATTTAGGCCGCGAGAGTGGGGATCGTCAATCTGATATTAATGTACCCTTTGTGTCTAACGAGCCAATGAATATTCTGTAAACACAGATTGATTTCATTTTTCATGCAACAGAGAGAGATTCATGCATTCAACATTGTCTAAGATACATGTCGACCTCAGAGGGAGGTTGGCTACTACTGATGAAACCAAAAGAGTTTCTGTTTCGCAAGGCATGTAATATTTTATCCTACTACTGTAGAAAACCGAGCAAATCAAATTAAGGACACTACACCATTACCAACTCCAAATCAGAAATAGAAATAACAAATCAACGTAACAGTACTGGAATGGTATGGTCAGCAGGAGCGGAATAAAAGAGGAAAATGACCAAAGAATAACGTGATTTCCGTTATGAATATTCTGCTCTGTACACCAGAGTCTTCACAGGCTTCCATCCATTAGACTAGAATACTACGCACGGTGCCAAAAATTTCCACACTACCTCAACTCTCAAGTGTATACCAATTACCACGTCGTTGAGGCGCCTTTGCAAAACAAGGTATCAAACGTATACCAATATGAAAAAACTACTAGGTTATCTATACATTAATACTTCAACACTTGTCATAATTTTTAAGGCTTCAACAAGTTCAGAAAGATGAGCCAAAAATCTATTGCGCAGAAATCATTGGCCATATTAATATCTCCTCCTCGAGTTTATGCCTCTAATTATCATGATACAAACACTGCACCTTTTGGATCTTATTTATACAACATGAATTTGTACATACACAGTTCACTCTGCCTAATAGCGGAAGGCGTTACATACAACAATTACTGTGATGTGATGAACATGGTAGCTGCGTAAAATTTAATTTATGCCAACCGAGCTCCCTGATCCCACTTTTTCGGCCCATTGTTTGCACGCATCTAATTTGTTGTACGCCCTGCCTCGTGTTCATGCCATAGTTGAAAAAATCGGCCGATTCCGTGCGGAATCGGCCGATTTAAATCGGATCGGCGTCGCGCCGATCCGATTTCGGGCCGACTCGGTCGGCCCCGAATCGGGTCGTGAATCGGCCCGTTTCGGCCGATTCCGACCGATTTAAATCGGAATCGGAATCGGCCGATTTAAATCGGAATCGGTTTTTTAAGAAATTACCAAAATACCCTAGGTATAATTTTTATTAAATTATTTAAGCATGGGCAAAATGGTAATTTGGATTTAAAAACCTAAATCCGATTCCGCCGCCGCGTTCGCTCCGCCGCCCTCCGCCGCGCTTCCGCCCGATTCCGCCGCGATTCCGCCCGATTCCGCCGCGATTCCGCCGCGATTCGGCCGCCCGACGCTCCGCCCGACCTTCCGACCACCCCACCGCCGTCCGACGCTGCGCCCGTTCCGAACTCACCTTCCGCCGTCCGACGCTTCCGCGCGACGATTCCGCCGGCCGACGGTTCGTCCGACCGGGCTGCCGACATCGCCGCCGCGAGGCTCGCCGCCGACCGGGCCGCCGGCGGCGGCGGGGTAGAGAGGGGAGGGTGGCATTCTCGTAATTAAAAGTTGACTCGAGTCTAACCCGAGTCAAAAATAATAATTAATTCTAAATAATTTTAAAAAAATCTTAAAAAATATTTAAAAAATATCATAAACTATAATACATAGAATAATATAAAAATAACATCAATACCCAATTTTAATATATTTATATTGTAAATTGTCAAATTATTATATATGACCGATTAAATTAATTTGGACCGATTCAACTGAACCGATTCTTGGCCGATTCAGACCGATTCCGATTCCGATTCCGATTCCATGGAAAACCGATTCCGATTCCGATTCCGATTTATGCAACCATGAGTTCATGCCACTCTTTTCAAAAATCAAAAGAAAATAAATTAAAAAAATCGACAGAAACAAAGCTGGTTCTGTTCCAGGCAGAGAAAACATGAGACACATTGCGTTTTGGCCGATTCAGATTTCACCAATTTGTGTTGCACATTTTATCATGCGAATACTCGGTTTGATCCATTTGCCACTGTTGTCCCGGGCCCACTCCGACTGGTTTCTTCTGACCAATAAATCATAAATCTTAGTATCTAGCCAAGGCATTTTCATTCCCGTGGGTGCAGCCTATTTGTTTTTGGCATGAAAGAATAGAGCATGGAAGCCATGCATGATGCAACTTCTCGACCAATTTTGCCAAATTGCCAAATTCTCATCTTTACGAATCTTGCATGTATGTCCGTACAATTGTTTGTTCTCCTATTTGAAGGAGACGGATGATTTAAGAATGACTAAAATATTTTAAATATTTTTTTCTAAAAGATAATATTTTATTATGTTCAATCTCTACTATAATAATATATCAAGTTAATTATCTACCTCATGTATATAAAAAAATAATTAGTTTATCTAAATAATTCTCCAAATCACTTTTTGTTGACTCCTTTCATAAACATTTTATAATTAATTTACATATTCTTTGCAATCTCCTATTTATGCCTCCAATAGGGTGAATAATTGATGAATTTTTATTTCTAATAAAAAGGCTTTTTTGACACATATCTTATCATAGATTTCACATCAATCTTATTTGTTGAATTTTTTCATTATAATATAATATTTTTTATTGAAATATATTTTTAAAAAATAATTTTAGTTTTTATGCTAATTCACATAAGAGAAACTAAGAAAAATAAAAGAGACACCGATTATATAAATTAGATATTGGTTATTTATGACAAAAGATAATATTTATAATAAAAAAATAATTAGATAATAAAATAAATATAAAATAAATTTATTTTCTATATTAATCAAATTTTGAATGTGTCCGACTATAGCCGACTTGATAAAAAAATTTTGACCGTGATCGACCAATTTTTTACCTGAAATTAAGTGAACAGACATTAACAATGTCTTATCCGACTGACATATGCACACCCCTAGTCATAAGATTATGTTTCCCTTTTTTGACTCGGGTTTTCTAAATTAATTGTAGCATCATATTCAAATCGCCGCAAATCAATATTTACTGAATGTGTTGTATGTAATAAATACAATAAACCTAGCAAGATTATTCAAAGGAAATCTTATTCAAACAGATGGCTTCTTGATTTGGTGCAGAAAATATCTAATCAACTGTCTCTCAATGTATGTAATCTCCACATAATAATTTTCCATGCTCTATGATCCTTACAATCTTTCCTTGTTCATTTTAGAATATCAGTCCTCATACATTGACCGAGTTTATACTAAAATTTTCATTTGCACAAATTGCCTGGTTGAACAGTGTACCAGGAAGCAGACGAGAGCTCATTGTGATCAAAGCTTTCATGTCTAATCACATGAAAGAACGCATGCGCGGCCTTACCAGAGATTGGCCCCCATCTACATATATGGTAGTGCCTGTCATGTAGCGAGAATCGTCGTCCACCAGATAAAGAACAGTTGACACAAGATCACTCTTCACATCGAGCCATCTTTGTAATGGCATCACATCTTTCGTTGCTTTCACGGCCTTTTCCGTTCCAACTGTCGCTGGATACTCATCTTTCAGATGCAGGCCTCGGGCTATGGCATTCACTCTTATCTTGAATTTTCCAACTTCCATGCCCCATGTCTAAAAATAAGTAACCTCTTATCATAAACACTTACAGTTTGACTTGAAAATTTTTCTACATGAAATATAAATATTACGGAATAAAAATTTTCAGTAGAAACTAAAAATAAAATACCACACAAAAAATGAGAGCTTCTCTTAATAAAAACACTTTGATGAACAACAAAGAAAGTTCAACGACAAAACAGCTTTTTTGTGACAATGAAAGCACAAACCAAGAGCATTGAGCCTAATTCCTACTAATTTGATTGGTGTCACAAGCCCAATTCCTCCATCACACTCCAGTTTTTGAATCTTATATTTTTACCAGCATTGAGCCTATTTGAGTCTTCATCTTCTTTTAATCCTAAAACAAAATAGCTGACATCGTTGGTCCCTAAACATGATCAAGCTAGCTCAAACAATTGATCCATTTTAAACTGTTCAACGGCTGAAATGTCCATCATGTCTCCAGACTCATACTACATTTAACTTTTCACTTCATCTGATTTTTCATATCAATTTCTCTTCTCAAAAGAAACATAGAATTAAAGAATACTAACAGCATTACCACAAAATGGCTAAAAAAACAGATTGCCCTCACGCTTTAAAAGGAAGAAGATAGTTCACAGGCCTAAAACAGCTCTCCAGAAATTGTTATCACATTATAACCTAAACATTCAACCTAACAAAAAATAAGCCAAATACAATAACAATCTACTGTACAATCCAACACATCACTAGGATTTTATGCAATAACTTGGTTTCAACAAATTCACAAATTTCAATCATCAAAACTTGAATGCATGGACAGATCCATATTTAAAACTAACACTAAACCTACGTGTTATGACAAAATTTCTAAAAAATTCCCAAAATCACAAAAATTGCAAGCCACTGCCAAATATCATTGACCTTACATACCTATAAAACACATAATAAATAAAAATTAGCAATCATTCTAGGTAAATCTCAACTGCATTTGATGTTAATGGCATGGCTTATAAGAACAGTCAGTTTATTTTGCACCTATAGATGGCTAAAATATAAATTGCATTGGAAAGCAAAGCATGAATGAGTTTTCAGGATCCTCATATCATCTCCCTAATTTTGTCAAAGTTTGCTATCACAACCTAAGTACCCTTTTTAAAAATGAAAAAAGAGAGTAAAGTTGTGATAACAGTACCCACACATAAATTATAGAGGCTTCACATACCCTAACAAGCTGTTGCACTCCTGCTAAACATGAACCATATGCCGCAGCTCCAGGATAAATTCCCCTCTCACCACCAATAATGGAGGTCAGGAGAATGACAGATCCACCAGTCTTTAGATCCCGCATTCTCTTGCAAACAGCCTTTAGTAGGAACCATACTGCCATAAAATTCACTTTCACAATAGTTTTGAACTCTTCCTCATTACAGTCCAATGGATGTTGCACCTTCCCTGTTCAAAAGCAATATCTAATGTTAATTGTTCAAATGCCTATTTGGCACAAAATCCATACAACAAGAAGCCCTAATATTTTGGTGCGAAGAAGAAGAAGATCAGCTTTGACTAAAATATCTAAATTACAAATCCCTCAATTTTCACCATTAAATGAAAGGCATCCAAACAACAAAACCTTTCACTCGATCTCTTCTAAATAAAAGGTCAGGTCACGTATTTTCTAATGTCTTCAGAAAAAACTTTTATGATTTCTGTCATCACATTGGATACAAGTAAAATATTATTCATGGAACAAAGAACATGATACCAAACAAAATCATTAATTACCTTTTCTGATCCTAATTTATAGACAAACTGATGTGGAGAACCAATGACATGAAGAGGTTACAACAAACTCTTTTTCAGAAGTCTAAGAAATTCAAAAAAGTTAGCGGATCTAAATTTCTACCATGGTGAACCACAAAAACAACATATATGTCTGCAGAGTATCAAATATTCAATGAGGGCGCTCTGCTTATCATCACAACTAAGTGAATGAGATACAGTGATTCTCACAAAATAATGGATTTGTTAAGATAAAGCATAGTGCTCATAAATGTTGATGACCTGCGTGCTTCCAATCATTTGTTCTTCACCTGTATTTTACCAAAAGGGAAATTTGGCTCAGAAAAACCGGCCACTAAATTTTTTCATGAGATTTAAATTTAGTAGCAAGTAAACCTGTGATACAAGAAGAATTCCAACCATGTTTTAGTGACATCTATACTAAAAACATCTCAAGAAGAATCCTAATTGAAGGCTCTTTAGTGAAATTTGTTCTATCCAACAATATATTCAATAGCCTTAGTAATATAAAAGGTTTTGTAGAACAATCATTGGTAGGCAGAAATTTCTAGATTAGTTGTTCTTCTTTCGAAATTTAAAAGCTCGTTGGTGGGGCTGGCCGAACCAATATAGTTCAGGTCTGAGGCAGAAACTATGATGGCCACGATGTTTCCCAGTTAGTTTCCTTCCTAGCGCAGGAATGATGTGAAGAAGAAGTCTGGCCAAAACCAGAGTCTAACACCTACTAAAGTGGAGGGGAGGCCCAGATGATTGGAAAAGGTATGCACCGTTTCATTTAATTAGCACACCAGTTAAATATAACTATTTGCAATACTAAGAATAAGAAATCCAAATTCACAGTGTTAGTCTGATAATTGATCAAACAAAAAAAATCATCAGATGTAAATCAAAATATATTTACAAAAAACAAATCATACCTTCTATCATGATAGATTTTCTCAATCACCGCCAAAGATAGAAAACAATGCCCATATCAGGGACCCAAAAGAAAAATACCATATTCTATTTCTCCTATCAAGAAGTTACAAGAATAACCACCCTATGATAATAATCCTTAACTATACCACTAATTAATATATTTGAATTATATATATATATGATGAGCACTATATAAAGTTAGAATAAAATTCCAACATTCTCCCACTTGGTCCAAACATATATCACTATGCATAATATTATCCAAAATATTAATACTTCAAAAGAAGAGTATTATATATGAATCATAGCGGTAAATCCTCTTTTGTTAAGCATTACCTTTCATGTATTACAATGTAAAATACTCTTAAGAATCTACAATGTGGTTTAAACTTTATGAATAAGCTTATAATGTTTATTTGGGTCCAAACACATAGATATTATATATATGTACAACAATTTTGTAATGTGTACACTCATAATGAAAAGACAAATTAGCAGTAGAGTTTCAACAAATAACATGCTATATACTTAGCATGACATATCAAACTTGAAATTCAATAAATCCCATATGGGCTACATGATCTTTTAATATCTTTGGTGGCATGTATTTTATCGAAGGATCTGTAATCATCAATTCAGTACTAATGTGTTTGATGAGCACTTCATTTGCTTTAATATGCTCTCTAATTGCTAAATACTTAATATCGATGTGTTTACTCTGACTTCCACTTTTATTATTTTTAGCTAAGAACACAACAACTGAATTGTCACAATATATCTTCAATGGCATTGAAATAGACTCAACAACTTGAAGGCCAGACATGAAACTCTTCAACTAAATAGCCTATGATGTAGCCTCAAAAAACGCAACGAATTTGACTTCCATAGCAAAAGTGACAACTTAAGTCTATTTTACACTTCTTCATGATACAACTCTGTTAGCAAGTACGAATATGTATCTAGATGTAGATTTACGAGAATCAGTGCAACCAACGTAATCTGAATCTGAATATCCAATGACCTCCAAATTATAAGATTTCTTATATGTAAGCGTGTAATCTTTAGTTCCTTGAAGG
Organism: Piper betle; assembly: GCA_033002965.1. NCBI lineage: Eukaryota > Viridiplantae > Streptophyta > Magnoliopsida > Piperales > Piperaceae > Piper > Piper betle. The sequence continues at coordinate 135,598 of JAURVB010002382.1, read as the reverse complement.
TACATCATAACTTTCTTTACAACTTTCCAATATTCAATGTCAGGATTACTTTAATATCTCCTCAACATTCTAAGAGCAAATGCAATGTCTGGTCTTCTACAGACTTGCGCATGTATAAAGTTTCCAACAGTTAAAGCATATAAAATGTTTTTCATTTTTTCCCTCTCAAGATCATTCTTCAGACATTAATCCAAATTTAAATTGTCTCCTTTCACTATAGGAGCTACTAAATATGTACAAGTACTCATTTGAAATCTCTCAAGAACCTTAGCCTTTTGAGATAAACCCAAGACACCTTGAGATATATCTCTATGAATCTTAATATCAATTAAATAAGACGCTTCATCTATATCCTTCATATCAAAATGTTCAGAAAAATTTTTTTACTTTATATAACAATCCCATATGATTAGTTGCAAGCAATATATTATCAACATATAAGACAAGAAAAATAATCTTATTCCGACTAACCGTATGGAATATATATTGATCCTAAATGTTCTCAACAATACCAAATGAAGAGATTACATTATGAAATTTAAGATACCACTTACAGGAGGCTTATTAGAGTCTATATATCAATTTCTTAAGCTTACAACCAAAATGCTCACCATCAATTGAAGAAAACCCCTCAAGTTGTTTCATATAAACTTCTTCCTCTAGATCTCCATTGAGGAAAGATTTTTTCACAACCATATGATGTAATTCAAAATTAAAATGTGTTACTAGTGTTATGATGATACGAAATGAGTCTTTCTTTAAAACGGGAGAAAAAGTCTTTCGATAATCAATTCCTTCCTTTTGTGTGAATCATTTAACCATGAGTCTTGTCTTATATCGTTTAATATTGCCTAATGACTCTTTTTTTATTTTAAAGACCAATTTATAACCAATAGCTTTCACCCCATTAGGCAACTTGAGAAGATCCCAGACTTGGTTTGTAACCATAGAATCCATCTCATCTTTAATGGTTTCGTACCATAATTTTGAATTATTGCTATCTATCGCTTGTGAAAACGTATCAAGGTCATTTTTTTCCCTAATATTATAGTCAATTTCTTATAGGTAAATAACAAAATCAATAGATATTTCTAGTTTTCTCACTCTAGTTGATCTCCTTACTGGTTCATTAACGTTCTCTTGTGGAGGTGGCTGAACAACCGGTTGCTCAAGAACTTCAAGTTGTTAATTTCCTCATGAGCAACTTGTTCTACTAGAGCATCTCCAGCCTGATGTGACTGTTCATTAACTACTTGTTCAACATTCACATAATTAAGATGTATGTCACAAATAATAAGTAGTCTATTTCTAATATAGGAGTACTTTTAGTATGATCATCATCAAAAACTAAATTTCAATGTTGATCACTCTCACTAATCACATCATTCTCAAAAAATTTTGCATTTCTTCATTCCACAAATCTAGTGACATTTAATAGATAATAAAACCTATAACCTTTGGACTTTTCAGCATAACTAATGAAATACCTACAACAGTCCTTAGGTCCAATTTCTTCTCTTGAAGTTTATAAGCCCTCACTTCAACAGGACAATCCCATACACGCATATGTTTCAAACTCAGTTTCCAACCTTTTAATAACTCAAATAATATTTTACAAATAACCTTAGTAGGAACTCGGTTTAATATATACGTTGTAGTCGTAAGGGCTTTCCTCCACAATGAATGAAGAAGTTTGGAGTTGCTAAACATACTCCTCACCATGTACAAGAGTCATATTTCTTCATTTTGCTACACACACCATTTTGATCTAGTAAACTAGGGATAGTATATTATGCAATAATACCATGCTCTCAAAGAAATTTTGCAAATGGACGAGGTGTTTATCTACCATTATTATACCTACCATAAAATTCCCCACCTCGATCAGATCTCACGATTTTAATTTGCTTACCACATTGTTTCTTTACTTTCACTGTAAAAATTTTAAAAGCATCCATTGCTTTATGCTTATTATCAAGTATGTAGAGATACATGTATCGTGAATAGTCATTGAGAAATAAGATAAAGTCTTTCTGACCATATGAATCTATATCAGGACAACATATTTCTTTATGTATGATTTCTAATATCTTAAAACTCCTCCACTACCTTTCTTAGACATATTGGTATGCTTTCCCTTAATGCAGTCCACACAGGTATCAAAATCTATAAAATCAAGAGTTTTTAAAACTCTATCATTTATAAGTCTTTTGATTCTTTCGATTATTAAGATATTTCCCAATCTTCGGGGCCAAAGTATGAAGGATTTTTCATTCATAATACAACGCTTTATATTGGCAGTACCATGTATAACCATTAGGTTATAAGGGACATCATTTTGCAAGTGGATTTAAAATAAACCTTGATTCATAGAACCATTTCCCACAACAACAAAGTTATGCGACATACTAAAAGTGTTTTGAGAAAAGTTAAATAAAAAACCCAAAGGTACAAGTCTTAAAATAAAAATTAAGCTTGTGGAAAAGTTAGGAATAGAAAAGGTCTTTTCTAAATCAAGTACATAGCTAAAACTTAAAACAAGTCTATATGTCATAATAGCTTCTACATGTGAATGCATCCAATTGCTAGAATAGATGCATTGTTCACTTTTTGTCAGTTTTTCGGTTTAAGAAACCCTACATGGTGTTCAAAACATGGATTGTAGAACTAAAATCAATCCACCAAGTGTTATGATAAACATCAACAATATTATATTCATAACAAACAAATGAGATGAGATTACCTTTCTTCTCAAGTCATGCCTTGTGTTTAGGACAATCCTTCCTTATATAGACCTTCTTTTTACAAAAAAAATAGTTGGATTCCCTCTTGTCATTAAAATGAATAGGTATTTTGCCTTTACCTTTATATGCCCAACTTTCTTGTTTTTTCTATGAGTCACCATATATACACTTTTACCTATATTATGAATCAATCTCCCTTCCTCTTGAACACGCATTGTCATAAGGTTATTTATCGATCATTTTTCCTTTTGTGTATTATAAGTTATTTTGAAAAGACCGTACTCAAAAGGGAGATAATTAATGATGAAATGTACCAAAAAAGACTTAGAAATCTCAATCTCCGGAGAGTTAAGCTGAGCAGCAATGTCTCTCATTTCCATAATGTGCTTAAGCACACCACGAATGCCAATGAGTTTTATTTATGACAATTTTGTTATCAAGGTACTAGTTAATGATTTATTTAAAGTCTCAAACGGTTGATCAATTACCTTCATATAATCCTTCATAGACTCACATTTAGGAATTGACCCACAAATACTAGTTGTAATGCAAGACTTAATGAACATTAAGTTCAAGCGATTGGATCGCTCCCAATGTTCATATGCTAAATTCTCGCTTTGAGTGCTAGATTTAGTGAGCACATAAGGCTCATCCTTATGAAGAGCATAGCCAAGTCTATGTACCCCAAATGAAGAAGAATTTTCTTCCTTCATTTCTTATAATTATGATCACCAATTAAATAGGGAACCTTGGATTTATCATAAGAAATTATTAAAGATGAAACAACTAAAAGAAACATATAACAAGTTTACTATCATAAACATTGAGGTACATTATATACCATCACTACAGTTATATGCTTACCAATGCAAACATACTAAAATGAATCAATATGTCATTAAAATCTACGTGTGGGCAAAGACTTTAACACAAAATAGATTCATGTATCATTTCAATGATGAAACTAAAAAAATATTAAATATCTCTCAATGCCTGTAGGCTAATTAAGAAATAGAAATATTTTATATTTCACTTTAATTAAACAAAATAATTACAATTAGGTAAAGCTATCATAATCACAATGTTTAATTAAAATTTGATGTATTAAAATCTATATGTGATTTATATTTCACTTTATGTATATTTTATCTTAATTAAAGATGGTGTGGCTACTCTTCAATTAATTTAACTGCACTAATCACTTAACATCAACACAATAGATTTAAACTATAATGTCATGTTAAAATATTTTACGTGCATATGCATAACATATATATAAAGATATAAATAACTCAAAATTTGTATATGAACACTCAATCACATGCACAATAATAAATGAATATCTCACAATTAGATTTAAACCGTCCTTGGCATCATATGGACAACATGGACATCACTTGAACACCCTAAACAATTCATTGACATGCTAACTTGATTGTCCCAATACAATTAAATAGGTGTATAGCCAGCTATATAAACCAAAATAGTTTAGTCAATGTTTATATCTATGACCAAACTATGTATTGTTCATAAAAATTGATCAAATTGTTTATGGACAAAGCACAATATACACAGGTGGACACATAAATAATTGTCGAACTGTTCATTATAGTTCATTTGTTAAACTTTTTATTTATTCACTAAATCAGTCACATAAAAATTACCCACAATTACCCATTACCCATTAATTAAACGAGAACATTAGTTTTAAAATATAACTTAAAATTTGACTTTAAATAAGCGACAATTATATATTTCTAAACCCATGAAATAAAAATAAAGCCCAGAATGACTAAACATTCCGGTCAATTTGAGCTCATTATTTTAAATTATTAAAAATTATTCAACTCTTTCTTGGAAATTTTTAACAACATAACCTTTTATTGGGATTTAAAAACATTTCACCCTTTATTTGATATTAATATAACATGTGGCCTCTTATTAACATTAATGTAGCATACAATAACCGCAAAAAATTGAAGCGCTTTCTTCCTTGGGTTCGCTCATGCAAGTTTTCTATTATTTGACATTAATATTAGATATAGACATCATAAACATTATGCTCATATAAAATAACACACGAATTAGTTGAATGAACCCAAAAAAATTTTATTACAAAAATTATTATAATAATGATATGAAATGGAAAAATAAATTTCCGCCCAAAAAAATTTTTGTAGAAGAAAAATTTCATCGATAAAAGCTAAATATAAATATATTTATAATAAATAAATCATCCCTCTTTTGAGATGGTCTAATATGTTATAATTCTAAAGTGACGGCAGAAAGAGATAAAAAAATACCAAATTAGGACACAAAAGAAAAATATTATATTTTACTTCTCCCATTAAATAGTTATAATAATTACTATCCTATTAGAATTATTTTTAATTATATCACTAATTAATATATTTGAATAATAAGATATAATATATATATATATATAATTAACGAGAGAGAACTACGTAAATTTAGAATAAACTTCCAACATTACAATCGTAGGTGTGGCATTCGTACCTTCGTAGGAGTAGCAATTAACGAAAGCATCAAGGGAGCCAAGAAGAGCACAGGCGTTATCTACGGCCAAATCAAAAACAGGTTGCTCGTCGCGGCTCATGTCCAACCCAACCACATGGATCGGAACGTCTTCCCCGACAGACTCGGCTATCTCCCTCGCTATACCATGGAGCCGGGCTTCATCCCCGACCAGCGCCAACCTGCAGCCACACTTGGCCAAATTCAAAGCGATGTACTTGGAGACGTCGTCTCCGTTCGAGGTCAATAGAACTGTCTTATTACTGGAACTGTCCATTGCCATTGGCGAGGTATGATCTCGAGCTCTGATCAGTCTCTGCAAAAAAAAAACGATTTTTTTCTTTTTTTTCTAAAAAAACAAAAACAAAAGAGCGAGTGAAAGGAATCGAACTACAATTCGAAAAGTAAAATTTAAACGCATACACAAAAACAAATTGAACGGAGAAACGGTAATCGGAGACCTGAAACCGAGGATCATCAAAGAGGACGTCGGGGAGAGGTCAATGCTAATGTGTGGAAAACGTGAAAGACTTGAACTGCCGCATGTGCATGCGCGAAACGAGGGTCGTGTCCCTTCCCCAATGCAAGTTTCGGCGTTACTGCAGAAGCGCGCCCGGCAATTGGCACGACAGCTGAAAAACAAATGGGCATATGAATAAAAAAATTGTTGTTATTACGGATGAACAATCTCCGTTACATAACGAGGTAGCCTATGATTTTTAAGGAATAGGTTTTAACTTTAAAGATAGTCTTTAGTAGGTTAAGGAGATAGACTCTAATAATAATTTAACTTAAGCTGATAGATTTTAATAATAATTTAATATAAATTATTCTATTTGTTATATTTTAATTGGTCAAATTGTATATTTTTTTATCTTAGTACAATTTTTAGTTCTCTTTATATTAATAAACGAGGTTTTTTTATCTATTTCTTTTTGATAAATAATAAATTAAATAAGGACTAAAGCTTCCATGCGACCATGGGGATTATGAAAATGGCAACCTAATGATTTTAATGATATTTCAAAAATTCATCACTAAATTAATGTTAGAAAGCAATTATATTTAAGGCTTAAGAAACTTATAAATAGTTGAACCTTCTTATAATAAGAATATAAAGTTTATTCATTCAAATGCAAATAATATTACTGACTCCAATTTTAATGGCAATTGATATAACAACAAATTAAGAAAATATGCTAAAGACGTTGATTATATGAATGAGATTTGTCTTTTTGGGAGGCAGAAGATTTATTATCTAACAAAGATACCGGAGTAGCTATTTAGACGTTGAAAATTACTGTTTGTCACCTACGATTGATGGGTGGGACCTCCATAATGACCAGTCAAATCTTTAAAGTGAGATTTATTTGACCCATTCAAGATCTTCTGCTCATTAACGTCCGCGGCCAGCATAGTCTGAGAATGTCCCTCAAGCATATTTCGGAAATATATTCTTTACTCTATCAATAATGGTGGTGTCTCCTTAGGACATTGTTGTGGAAATCCGAATTTTCATCCCAAACTAATTTGCCCGGACATAAAATACTGAACCAAAGTGTGCCTGACCGATAAGGCCAATGCCCTCTAAATTACGCCACAAATTATCACAAAACTACATTCATATCTTGTTATTCCTTTTATCCCCTTCGATATTATAAAAGGGGATGAGTTCGGAGATGACCGAGTTCGTTGTGGATTAAATTGCTTATATCCCCTTCAAGATTAACGTCACTTTAAACTAATTTTGTAAAGTAATTACATATTTTCACATTGCCAAAACAAGTACAGTACTGTGCACTACATTATTTGTCACATAGAATAAATTGTAGGAATGCCACATTTTTTGACCATATTTCCAAGGAACAGATGTGGCCAATCCTGTTATCTCTGCTTTTGATCCATCGATCAGAGCTCCAGAACTAAATCTGCAATTATATTTTATCCGATAGCATCAGATACAAAGATCAGGAAAAATATTATGACCCTAATTATGCCATTTAGTAGCACTTACACTCTGCATCAGTTCTGATCCAATGCTCTCTGTTGGCTTTGGAGTAGCTGCCACCTAAAACAGCAGGCTGTATGGTCTGGCAGTGGCAACTCCGGCTGCACTCCTCCTTGGTTGCACCAGCATCTGGAGAAGCCATAGCTATTACAGTGTAACTGTCTGGGCGAAGCTGCGCTTTGTCCCCTTCCTCTTCCTTGCGACATCTGATGGGACGGGTCATTTCGTTCATCTGCCTGTGACTTTTACTAGTGGCCGCTGGTTTAACGCTGGCAAGGCGCAAGGGATGGACCTTCCTGTTGAACATATGAACAATCTGCATGCAGACAAACCAAGATAAGCAGTGCACTCTGTAAAATGTCATGAGCTCACTCTAAATTGTCATGAGCTACAATACAAAGGAATACCATTTGCCCACATTTTGGTTGGTCCACATTCATGCAGACCCATCAAACTCCCACAACGAATGCTATTGGCACCTTTCTCTATGGTTAACTATATGTATATACGTCATTTACCATGTATAACAACTACAAACAAGCTCGACTCATAGACTGTATTATCAGAACTTGTTTACCACACTATAAAAATTAGTACATAACCATGAAGAAATTTGGTGCAACCATAGATATACCCAAGTTTGGAAGTAGAAAAACATCAACAATTAATCGTGGACCGTCCTAATTGGATGCCGTTCCTGATCTCTACAATCAATTTTGAAAGCTAAAATTGAACAACTCATATTAGCTAGGGGTAATTTTTGGCTTCAAAGATTATCAATTTTAATGTATTAATGTTTCGGTGAAAATTTGTTAATTCCTAGTGGTAGTACCAACTTCAATTTTGGCAGAATGACAGACCTTGTGGAGTTTTGTCTGGCCTGAAGCAGGACCTGCATCAGAAAAGCGGCCGGCGGTAATGCCGACTGATCTGGTCGAGGCCGACGGTGGAGTCCGAGGAGAGCCGGCGTCCTCTTCAACCATTGAACACCGGCGCAATCTTCGTCTTTTCCTGCCTTCTCCTCAGCTGTTGTCTCTTCGCATTCACTCTGGAACAGCTCCCCCAAGGTCGTTCTCTTCCCTTTCTTACCCTCCTTTGGCGCCGGCGCAGTTATCACCACTGAGGGGAACAATGAGGCGGCCATGGGTGCTCCGATTTTGCTTTCTCTTTCTTCGGTAGCAACCTGTTTCTGTTCTTTAATGGTAACCATCCTCTGGTCTAACGATGGTGTGATGAATGGCGAATCCCTTAAGTTGATGTCAGGATCGGAGAAGAGAGGGCAGCAATGGCGAATATGAAAGTAGCTGGTATAAAACTTGATGGCATGGCTCCAGAGTAAAATACCAAAATATTACATTGAACCTCAAATTGTAGGGTATATACATATATATAGAAGGAGAAGATGGTTTTCTTTCTTCCAATACATTATTAGTAGTTGATATTCATATTGCTCTAGAGCTTGGTTGAGGTGGTGAGAGAGAAGTGAGTTGAAGAGCTAAGGCTGTTGGCAATTTGTTCTTATGATCGTAGATCTTGCTAGCGTTTCCCCCAGCAAATGGTCCTTTATGCCAGCTTATGGCCACCAAAAAATTTGTAGGTGCAGTGCACAATGCAGGTGCATTGAAATTTCGATGTTCATCGTTATCCATTCCGCCGTTTCCATCCACCTCAAAATGTTTACACCAGTTAAAATGACATTTGCAATCATACGCTAATATATGACACACCTGACACTTGTATCTCCAAAACGTGAGTTAAAAATTTTACTAAGTTAGTAATCCAACATTTTAGCATGCAGAAAGAAGCCCAATCTACGTTGCAATATATACGTGCGTTTCTAAATATCTAATGCTGTCCGTTTCAGGGCCCTAGATGAAAAGAGGGATATTAAATTTAATTGTAATAATTAAGTTGATCTCTTTTAATTAAAAAATTAAACCAATTATATAAATGCTACAGAAAATTTACTGTAACAATTGCTACAACAAATTCTTGACTTAATTTATCGATATATATAAAGTGTGTAACTAGGTAGTTTGGAACTTTATGAATAGCGGCAAAATAGTTGGGGTGCCTTGGGTCTACATGCTATAATATAGGTTCAAATTAAAAGGATGGTAAGATCCCCATCGACAAGAAAAATAATTGAAGGGTAAGGATTTTTTCCAGGCTAGGAAGAAGTTGAAGCCTCAAAATTAGGCAAGAGAATATGATTTTGTTTTTACTTGCGCTTCATAAATTAAGGTTCATCTTCTTAGTTGATCTTTTTGGTTTATGATCAGCTGAAGGATTTTGAATTGTTAATGGTGGAGGTGACAACGTAATGATCAGTTCATCACCTGAGGCTCTTTGCTTTGTTTATGATTACATGCCCTTTCGCCGATTCCTTTAGAATCGTTTTGGAGGTTGGCTCTAAGAAATATAAATGTTATGAGAATTTTCTATAGTTAATTTCATTAAAAGTAGTATATATGGAATATTTTATAAAAAAATTAGTACATGTTCTATGTATTTTATATTTGATATAATCATGATTACTTCCAATTCTAAGTAGGTAATAATAATTCACTTGTTCTCTCGCGTGTAAAAAAATTTCTCCTTTTTTGTTATCTCAAAGCAAAAAAATTTATGAGAGTATATGGACTAGAAAACAACCATGATGATTATAAAAATTATTTTGATTTGTATATAAATTATTTTGCTTCATATTTTTCATATAAAATATAATAACATAATTACTTTTAGTAAGATAAATTATTTTAAAATTCTAAAGTTATTTATATTAATTAACTCGTGAATATCCAAAAAATTCTAGGTAGTCTGCTTGAAAATTGAAATTTGATGTTCATCGTTTTCCAGTATGCCTTGTCTACCTGTTCTAAAATGTTTACGTCTAGGACAAAATTATATGAAATTTACAACTTACCTAATTGAATCGATGTAATATCGGACAATGAAAAATTACCCACTTAGAATAATATATATCAACAAGAAAAAGTAACTCGTGTAAATGAATGCATTTTTCAAATTATATGTAATTGTGTGTGTATTTTTCGTTCTTACGAAAGCCTCTTAAGATAAAAGATTGACATAATAAAAATTGTGTCCAAGTAATAAAAAAATATGTCTGGTAGATGGATGACTGGATTATAATGTTAGTCATATTGTTACATTTATCCTCGGTTATATTGATGATACTAATTTTTCTTTTGAAAATATCTGATGAGAGCTTTTAACTATGAAAGGACAGGGCCCGTTGATGAAAGGACAGGGGTGGTTAGGGGGAGTAGAACTATTATGGGTATGTATGCAGAGGGATGGGTTCATATACATATGATATTTGCGAATTTAATCAAAACACATTTATTCCTTATTTGAAATTGTGTTGGATCAAATTTAAATTTAAATTTTTAGATATATAATATATTTTTATATTAAAATTTATATTATTCATATTATTTTTATTAATTGAGTGGGATTTAGGTCAAATACTTATTATGTGAATGCAGGTCCGATACTGATATGATAAATAAAGTCGGGTTTAAAATTTTAAATTCGGTTCAAATTTAAATATAATAATATTCTATTCCTATCCAATCCGAATTGATCCCTATGTATATATAAGCTACGTGAAAAAAGGCAAGGTCGTATGAAGTTTGGAATGTCATCAAGAAATATGAACAGTAAAAGAATGGTCGGGTTTACATGCCACAATTGGTCCAAAAAATTTTTAATCATACGTGCTGGCGACAGTGTAAGATCTTATGGGTTAGATCCTACGCGTATACATTGAAAATTTCTCGAAGACGGCCCACAAAAAGATGCCGACAGTGTTCAAAGGTTAATATACTCCATATATCTGCAAACAGAACAACAAATGGGGAGCAAAATTTATAGAGTTTAGCATATTTGTTCATGTCTCCATGCAGGGTATCTCTAAGAATGGAATTCCCAAAAAAATTTCTATATTTGAAGCATTAGTAATCAGTCTTAGCACAACGACTTTCCCTTCGCGGACTTTCGGATGACACATAAACAGTTGGAAGACTGTATTTAAGCTATCAACCAAAAGCTAGTGTCTACTTAATTTGTTTTAGCATATAATTCAAATGGCAATATTCTGTTCTAGGTGGTCATTGCATATATCATGTATCACTCCACAAGTCTTATTCATTCATTGAACACATTCCTTTCTTTTTCTTTTGGCCGTCTCTGAAGAATTATTGAACAAAATAATTCATGGTACTCGTTCATCGTTCAAATTAAACTCAAAACCTAAACTTGATTTAATAGACTATAAAATAAAAATTTAACTTTAGATAATTTTAACTCATTTGCCAATCGCCGGCCATTTCTTTCTCACTGTCCGTGACTCGCTGGTGCTCTATTAATATCTCCCTTGCACTCCCTTGCCTTAGTGACCGTCGTCGATCTCCTCTCTTCTCCACTATTGAACTATGATATCTCTAAGCGTTCTTTGCACATAACTTAATAAGTAGGAATTTGATGTCGCACTAGTTGTGTAGAACTTGATGCTTTCTTTAGATTGTTAGCTTTTTCGTTTTCGATGTCTAAATTCATTGCCTTTTCGGTTGTGGATTTATTGCTTGGCATCATTTCTTTCCTTTTCTTTTGAAATGACTCAATTCAGCTTGAATTCATACTCATTAATTTTATACTTAAAAAATCCTCAATTTAAAATAGATAACTCATTGACCTCTGAATAAAACTTGAACTAAAAAATGTTCAGTTTAGCTCGAAACTCAAATTCAATGTGTTTGAACCGATATAATACTTTGTTCAACTCGGCTTGTATAATATTTTTTATGTCAAATTGTTTATATGAATAAATAACTTTTATACCATCATAAATTACTTAGAGGAAGGATTACTAGTACTTAACTATTAACTATTTAAATTATTTAATAGTAGCAATACCTATGCTTACCCTATTAAATTATTATTTCCCAAAGTGAACTATATTAAATATAACTTATCATACTTACTGAGACTAAATTACGAGTATATATTGGTCGTACTCATAGTAACCATACACACTAGTTAATTATTTAATAATTATTTACTTCCTAATAATTGATACATATAACAGTTATAAACTACTCTTATTGATACTTAATACTACTTATAAGTTACTACTAAATGTTAGGGACTTATTATTTATTGGGTTATAATCAAGCTAAGCTATTTTGTTGGGCTCGACTAATATCTTAATTAAACTAGGTTGATACCCGCATGTTGCACTGGCTGATATTTATTTTAGGTGATTTATAAAATTAAATTATTCTAGTTATAGTTTTTATTACATTATATATCTTATTTTAATCCAATTATTTTTAACCTCTAATCGGAGTATTTTTAGAACCTGTCATTGTTGATTTTTTTGCCAGTTCAATCCTTTATTTATCAATCTTTATCAAAAAAATCCTTTATTTATCAATTTTAATGAAAATGTTCCACTTTCATAATCTGGCAACCATGGCTGTTCCAAAACACAACAAAAATAAAAAAAATTGCCCACCTTATCCATCTTCTTTTTATGAGATTTTTTAAAAAATCATGAAACTTGATGAAACTTTCCTGGTTCGTTATTTTACATTTACTTCACAATATTTATTTCCAACACATTCTTTGAATAAGTCTCCATCATACTCAAAAAAAATAAAATCTAAAATTGTAGAGTACCTAACCAACTCCAAACTCTGTATTTTCAAACCAAGGGAACATCCTATAATATATTCTACATATCAAAATAAATAGAAAAACATCCAAGATTATTCAAAATTCAATCTTAAAGGCAATGTTGTAAAGAGAGAGATGTATTCTTAAGATACCTTATTAGTTGTTGATGTTTATGTTACTGGGATTTTTCCCACTCCAAAGTTGTGAAGTGTCTAGAAGTGTCGACAATATATATATAGATGTTCTTTTCCTAGTTTTCTTATGGTCTATAGAAGTTTCTATTATTTATGAGAATATATGAAAAATATTAAATCCTAATTTTCCTATAATATACATGATTTTTATTAATTGAGAATATATTAAACTAATCTATTGGCATAATTTTTTATTAATTGCTACTAGATATATTATTAATAGTTATATTTACAAAATCGTGAAATACTTGGAAGTCAAGCCGAGAGTAAATATTCATTTTATTTCCTTGAATTAGTCTTAATCGAAAGAATAATTGATCATACCATTTCGAATTTTGTAGTAATATGTAGGCTTTCTTATTATATCAAAACACGTGACAATATATTAAATTTTAGCTTTTCCACAATTTTCTATTATTATATGATAATATATTAGAAATATTTTTGCCGGTATTTAATAAAATATTCATGAGGAAGTACTTTTTTATATTTAATAACATATTTGACTTAATAATTTTAGAATGTGGCTGAACCCATTTTGATCTGTCAAAATAAATATACACTATACTGGCTATAAATTCGGTATGATAATCATTATTTTGTTAATGGCTATGATAATATATAGGTTTCCTATTAAATGAAAACACATGAAAATATGTTAAATCCTGATTTTTTATGTTTTCCTATAATATAAGAACACATGACAATCTATTGAACTATTTACTTAGCATAATTATGTGTGTTTAGTTTTAATTTTCTTAATCAATTGATAATACATTTGCCTCAGCTTTACTAACTAAAAATTTTCCTTTAGACTCTGGCAATAGCCAAATAGTTAATTCACGTTTATATTTAAGTGATCAAACAACAACCGCTAATTTTGAAATTATATTCTAATGTTACTTTCCTAGCAAAAAATTATGAAATAAAATTGAAGAAATAAAAAATTATTGCATGCATGGGTAATGTCAATAAAGGTCATTAATCACTTCTTTATTTTATATGTTCCTATTTAAAGTAAAAAACTCTTTCTTAAAATTATTCTTAACCTAATTTTCCTAACTTTAGTTTTTTAATTTTCCTATAATATTAGGCTTTCACATTTTATGAGAACACCTAATTTTATTAGTTTTAGTTTTCTTAGTTTTTCTATATTATTTGCCTTTTTCTATTAGTCTTAGTTTAGCCTATAACATTAAGCTTTTATATTTTATAAGAACATGTAATTTTCTTAGATGTAGTTTTGATAGATCTCCTATATTATATAGACTTTCCTATTTTATGAGAACGTATGGCAATGTATAGAACTTTCTACTTGTCCTAATCCTATTATTAGATAGACATATTTAAAGGAAAAAACTATTTATTAAAATTATTCTTAATTTTTAATTTTTCTAAACCTTATAGTTTTAAGTTTTCTAATTTTTTTAATAATATTTTCATATTTTATTAGAACTCCTAATTTTTTTAGTTTTAGTTTTCCTAATTTACCTATAATATTAGGTTTTCTTATTTTAATATAACACCTAATTTTCCTAATTTTAATTTTCCTAGTTTCCTTATTTTCTTATAATATTAGGCTTTCATATTTTCTATTCTTCCTAGCTTTAGTTTTCATAGTTCCTATAATATATAAACTTTTTTTATTTTATGAGAGCATATAATAATATATTAAACTATCCACTTGGTGTAAAAACTCATGTTATTAAATAGATATAGTAAATACAAATCAAGCTTGAGCAAATATATGTTTAGCTTAAGCTTAATTTAAAATATAACCGGATAATGAACCAAATTTGAGTAAACTAATTTGAAAGTAAACTGAACATGAACAAAATGGTGTTTTACTCGGCTCGGTACCTTTAGACCCTTGTATTTTTACAAATAATTAATAAAGTTTGGTTTTTCCCCAAATTAAACTAAATTGATCAAATTAATTTTTGTCCGGTTTGATTTAAATAAAAAATAGCCGAGTTTCAATTTTTTTATAAGGCATGACCATTTTTTGAACTTTATTTCAATAATAGCCAATGCTTTGTACTCGTATATCAATTATAACCGTAAACATTATTAATATGGCTCATTGCCCAAAGCTTGAAATCGGGAGACAAAACTACCCTAAGAAGATCTTTATGAGTTACCTATTATATATCCTGATTTATTCCAAGCAATAATTACACGAGATCGTTGGTGTTAATGACGAGGTTTTCTAAATAATGAATTTCGAAATAATTAATTAAGTTTTCTTAAATGTAATGACAATTTAGTTTGGGTAATTGAGAAGTTATTGGAAATTAATAAATCAATTAACTATAAGCTTTTTCTATCTTTTTTTTCATTTATTTCACTTTTCTGGGCATTTACGTCTTCAAATATACAACCATTAATGGACATATTTGCGTGCTTATGAAAAATAATATATGGACACAAGCTATTATAAAATATTAAGATTGGCTATTACAGAAATATAATATAATTTGAAAAAATGGTCATACAAGATATCACTATAAAAAAAGTGCATGGCACGTCAGATACGAAGGTACGTGTGGACGGAAAAGAGTTTCGCCACGTAAGAGAACCGTGGGCAGACATTCAAAGCCTCTGGCGCGAAGTACAAAGCAACACCAAACTCTTCTTGGTAGATGAATGAATGATATGAACTACGAAGTTCACACCACAAATCCAATTCTCGTCCCCCTCGCACTTCCCTAACCCTAATCCCCAATCAGTCATGGCCCCGCTTCCCCATCGAACCCCGATCATCCGGGCCATGGCTGATCTAAGCTTCACTTCCTACCTATGTCTCCATCCATGCCCCCGTTAATTTCTACTTGGTCCAAACATTCCCATAGTGAGAGCGTGAGCTTGTTGCTTTGGTGATGGAATTGGGAGGGTGGTGGAGAGCAAAAGCGAGAGCTGAGAAGCAGAGCGGAGGAGACGGCAGCAGTGTCATCGCCGAAGAAGCCGCTACCATTGCCGCTCAATGATAGATGTTGAAGGGCAATAAGGTGCTCCAACATGTCCGACTCAGCCGACGCCGCTGTTGTCCTGCCCTTCGTTGGGACAAGAAGTTATGATGCGGTTTCCTCTCCTTTTCATTTTTGTTTCCTGTTATTGTGGATGTTATGCTATTCAATTTGTTATACGATTTGTATAGATTTTGATTATAAATTTGTAAGGGGAAATGATCAATGCATAATCTATGAAAAAATACTTTATAAGTTCGTTAATGGTGAGCTATTCCAATTGAGAGTTGCAGGTTTCCTTTTGATTTTCTTTTCTTGGCCTGTTTTTAATTTATATGATTTTTCTTTTTCTTCTTCAGTTCTTATCTTTGCCTAACTTTTTTTACATTTGTAGGAATGCAATTAAAATTTTCCAAACTATGGACCTCTTCTATACCTAAGTTGGTGTCTTGCAACAGTTGACCCAGAGGGGCTCTTGAATTAGTTTCTGAAAATTTTGTGAAAGAGGAAAGCGGCCCAACCATGGTCAACTTGTATCATTGCAGATTTTAGTTACATGGTACTTTTTTCGTCTAAGAATTTGTTTCAGTTTTATTTTTGTATTAATTTTTATGATCTGAAATTGGAATCAAATTTATAGTCTTAAAAGTTCTCAATTACTTGTATGTTGTCTTGACATTCTCTTTATTTTTGTTAACTTTTGTGTTATGTTCCTTTTAATTAACTTCTATATTTTGTAATATGATTTTTATTTATAACGTATGGTACCACATTTTTTTGCATGGACATTAAGGTGGAAGTTAGAAGGAGCTGCAGTTCAAAAACCTTACAGAAGAAATACCTTCAAGAAGGCTAAATACCTGTGCAGATAAATCAGTATGAAAACTTCAACAGATTTTCATGAGCTGGGTACATACAGCCGGAGTAAGGGATAATGCAAACAAATTTATTTACAATTCGTCAATAATATATTTTTTATTTCTTACTTTTTTCTCTTGTAGCAGGTACATGCTCTCAAAGTAACTTAGCTAAATCAGTTGGTGACAATTTTTATTTCATTAAGTTTGTGATACAGGAATGAGTGATTGAACCATGATCAGCTTCCAATTTTGGGGACTTTAGGTACATGCTGTCATTTCTTCATCTAAAATTTTATTGTACCATCTACATGTCACCTTTTATGATCTGAAATTGCAATCAACTTTAGATCTGAAATTGCAATCAATTTTCTCTCTATATATATGTATCTCTAATCCTATATATGAAAAAAATAGGACTAGAGATTTCAAGGAAAGGCTTATATAGTTTGATGAAAGGCCTTTGTGAACCGCATACGTGGATTAGGCAATCTACTTAAGTGATCAATCATCTCAAGCTCCTGGATCATCCTCATAAGGTACATTTGATTGATGATTGGAAATTGTTTACATTTTTTTCAACTACCAGAGATTATACATGATTTATGGATTTTGAAACTGCCGAAGAGGGCAATTGTATATTAAGGTGATCATCGTAGTAGCGAAAAATAAAGTCCTTTACAAATTGATTGTCTTAAATACTTCTTGTCTAACTTTCTTTGCTGAAGAGGGATCTAACTATGCTTCCTTTTCTTAAGTAAAACTTGTGATGGTTTTTGCAGAAACAACTAGATGGCGCCAAATACTTCCTCCATGAATCACGTTATGTTGCATTTGATATTTCCCTCCTCAATGTGATCATGTTTCGATTACTAATTAGCTCACATTAATCTTATCACTTAGATTTCAGAAGATAGAATGCCCTTTAAACTCTCATCCTTCTCAGCACTTAGTTGTTATCGTTTAATTCAACAACTTTGCATGATGCCAATTCCTGTTTTTCTATATTATTTAAAATATATGATGTCTCATTTATTTTATCTAATTTTGTGAAGGATATCAAATCGGAATTTAGCATACTGAAGATAGATGTACAAGGTGGAGATCTAGAGAAGATAGCTTGCAAACGGTTGAATTACTTTGAAGACTACTTATGAAACTCCTTGACAATTTTCAAGCATTGTGTTCTTGAAGCTTTTTCCTTGATGATCTTACCCGTTTGTTTTAGATTTTTTTAGTTAGGGATAAAAATAATTACGGTACCGGTTTATTTTATTTTATTTTTTATTTTTAAGTTCCTGGATGAAATTCCTAAGTGTACTTTGGGTTAGAGGTTATATTTTGATTAATTGCTTGTTAATGGCTTGGTTTACTTACAATAAAAAAATGCAGTCAACCGCGCTCGTTAATTCAAAGCCCAATTAAAAAATAAGTAAATCATATAAATAAAAAACCCATTCAAAACAGGCCCATTAATGTAGTGTCCGTGTCAATTCAAATGCACCAGCTCACCTATGCCTTAAATCCCCACGATTTCGATTTGATAAGTAACCGTGCCTTTTAAAGTGGAGCATTCCCCACGCTGGTGTACTATTTTCTTTGCCCACGCCACTTTTAAGCACTCCAACGCCGTAAATTTTGGACCGCAGTTGGTCAATGTCCACGTTTTATATATTTTCCCACGGTTTTCGACCGTGGGGATTGATTTTTTATTTTCAGCGGATAGAAGTTTGAGACTTGGCTATTTTTTATACTTTCCCTTAACTTTTTAGAAATCAAAATTGAACCCACCAAATCCTGACCTCCATTGTCTAGACAAATCCACAACTCTCATGCCAATGTACTTGTCCTTTTGTATGCTTTTTTAATTCTTTTTTATGTCTCCAGCATCCATTTGTACGCTTAAGTTAGACTCTGTATCGATGTGTTGAAAAAATGAAAAATTAGGTCCTGCGCCTCGACATTTTCTTCAGAAATATTAATATTAATCGGTCTTGTGGCCGCACTCGTGGAGTTTTCCCTTCCATTCCCTTATTCTGGCATCTTTAGTTCATCGCGCCTCAGTAATTAGACTGAAAAAATGAGTACAATTTTTTTAAAGCAAAAAAAATATTGCTGGACATGTAATTAACACTTTATTATATTCGAGGATCATCACTATAACGTCTTAACATGCAGGGTGTTGCCTTATATATCCGGCAGTACATAAACTGATGTGCACTATCTTTATTACTGATTATTAAGTACGTTCGTCACACTAACCCAGCGAAATACTAATACACAGTTCATGCAATCACTATAATAACTGTTCATCATTTCCATTATTGCAGCAATTAAGAACTGCAAAAATGATGGTCAACCGCCACTCGTCTGTTTCTGCTAATTCTCCAGCCAATTCTGATCATCACTACGCCAAAGCTCGAGAATGAAATCTGCAATCATGTTTATTTGAGCTCGTTTATTATCAAATCCACTATAGATTAGCTAGCTCGTTGGGAAGTTCTTAATTAATCAAGCGTACCAGGTACACTTAAGGAAGCTATATTTAAGTATATTTTAAGTGTGATTTTGGGCCTGGTTATATAATCAAACTAGTGGGGAATATATAGGCCTAATTGATCAATGGTGTACTTACAATCTGCATCGGTCGTGACCCAATGCTCTGCATTGCGGTAGTACTTGCCGTAGCACAATGCATTTGACGAAGACGACATTGCATCTTCTTTCTTATTGTCACATCCGCACAGAGCCACATTCTTACCGTACTCATGTCTGTACGTCTCGCTTTTACTGCTTCGCTTGACGCTGGCAGTGCTTTCGGGATGAGCCTTCCGGTTGAAAATATGAAGAAACTGCCAATCGGAAACCATGTTAGTGCATGACAATGCACACTTGAAAACCTTGTAAACTTATAATATGTTCTACTGGTGGAGTACATTTCATGTGGTAGAATATTATTGTGTAAGAAGCGAGCAGTACAATTCACGGACCTTGTGAAGCTTCCTCATCTGGGGGTGACCGCTTTTTGCTTCGTTACGGAACAACTCCCCCAAAGACATCCGACGATCCTTCTTCTCGCTCATTGACCGAGGAGTAAACATTAATGGCGAGACGCTTAAGTTGTAGTTCATGAGTTGCACTTCTTTCTCGAGTGATCGTACGTTCACCGCTGCAGGAACGAAGTAGTTTGGGAGAATTGACGTTTGATTGTCTTGTCAAAGAGAGATGTATTGGATTCTGTTTGGGGAGGAGAGGGAGGGTGTATTGCCAATAGCGAATTCTACCTTGCATTTCTTCTTACCAAGTATGGTGGTTTTATACCCGCCCAAATCTGACCTACGCGTAAAGCTGTCGGGGCAGCTGCTATGCTATAGCCGCTTCAAAATATAATATAATTGAGTTGTCTATTTAAAGGGTCCATTCCATAAGAAAGTGATCGTATAATGAATTTAAATACGAGGCAAGGTTCGTACGATATTTGGCTCGGAATGAACACTGGCATGCAGTCGGCAGAATCAACGGGGCTCATAAAAAGTACTCTCCAAACTCAGTGGGTTCTACACGGCAAAAAAAAAGAAAAAAAGGTGGACTAATTCACCACCGTTAATTAATTGTCGATGCGGTTTACTATTCAAGATCTTTCGAGACTATCATACATACATTTGTTTCTTACAAGATCCTTCCAGCAAAAGTCAGTCGATATTTGTAAAAATTAATGTTCTGTACGAGCTAGGCTATTGAAATCAAAGGAACTCTTGTCCCTTCACATCCCAGCTTCCTTCTTTTCCCTCCCTGTCTGCCTTTCTCCACGCACACTCCCCCAAGTAGCCGCTAGCTCCACACCTCGGCACGTTGCTGTCATCAAAACTCAGGGCTATTCCGACACCGCCCGGTTACTGTCAGTCCTCTTCAAGGTGATCTTTTTCTCTTGACAGCCAGTGTTTTAGCCTTTAATGGAAAAGTCTTAACTCTGAACGTGGAAGATTGTCATCGGCTATCCTTAAGTAACTAACTTTTCAAGTTTCAACGTCGGTGGAAAAGCTGCCTCGGAAAGAAACGCAACACTTGGAAAGGCTTACCTCGAATTTTAATTAACTCTAAACTCGAGTTTAGCTGCCTGCGGCGATAGGGAATCACTTGCTTATATTAAGAGTAATATCTATCATTGAACCAAGCTTATTTGTACGTACCTTTTGGGCTTGATAGGTTGGCTCAAAGCTGTAATTGGTTCGATTCAGAAACGGCTTAGTTTAAATATATCCTGTCAAATTGTTACATTTGAGAAGCCTTCTTACTATATATGTTTTTACGTTTTTATGTATGACCCGTGACCCGTCATCATCATCATCAAACTTGTGATGTATGTAAAATCAAAGAAAATTTTTAATTCATGTCAAAATTTTGTAGGGAAGATTCAGAAATTGGTTTTGCAAGTTGCGACATTCACAGATAGACAAAGTAGCCCATAGAGCTTTTTAATAACGGCCCATGGTAAACGTGAATTAAGATGACCTTTTGTTTGAGGTAGGCCACCGTTGTATGATTGATTGATGAGATTTTTAGATAATCATCAATCATAAAAGTGAAGATAAACCTTATAATCTAACATTTTTTTCATGTTAGCGAGCAACCTGGAGAGAAATATGCGCACATACTACGAGGATGCATATACACATAAAACTGCCAAATAAGTAGTGCAATGCATCGGATAAGTTTGAAATTTATTAATAACATTTATAAGAAATGAATTTTGTTTTGAATCTCATGATGATTCATTAGCGTCAATTACAATTTATACCATTATTATGGGTTGGATCTCGTAAAGTGCGCTCTGTATTTGTGTTTCTTAATTGGAATGTGAAGTCCTCGAGAAGACAGTCGGAACTTCCCTCTGAATTAATGGTGTATATGAAAGAACCTCTTCGGGACAGAAACCATATTTGTGTTTATTATTTATCAATTGCTACAATTGCTAGTAATTTCCAATCGGGCTATGCTTAGCATTAAAAAAAATCATAAAAGAAGTGACCTTCTACTAAGGCTATATTTGGTTAGTATGAAAAAAATATAAATGACATAAAAATTTGAAACAGTTAACTTATTAAAATTAGTATAGACAATTTGAAATGATCAACTTATTAAAATTAGTATATATTTAATATATATTTTATAAAATTAATACTTTTATAATATATTTTATGTTTAAACTAATCATAATTATCTTGTATGATCCGCCAACGAATTTTCCAATGAATAAAAAAATTTCATTTTTTCTTACTATTTAGATAAAAAAAGGAGAAAATATATTTTTTGCTCATTTAAAAGTATATGGGTGGACCACATAAGATAATTATAATTATTTTGTGCTCTTATAAATATAATCCTACTTAATTTGTATACAAAATAATTGGGTTAACATTATTTCTTATAAAAATATATTAAATATAGCTACTTTTGGTAAGGTTGAATATTTTAAAATTTTCATGCTAACCAAACATAGCCTTAGGGTTTAGTTGTCCTGAAATCATAAGAAAAAAATATAAAATCTAGAGATAAAAAAAATTAGTGTTTGGTTGTCCAAAAATTTAGTCAAATAAAATTTTATTTTCAATAAAAACAAGTTTATGTAAAATTTTTACAAAGTAAATTTTTCTAATGAAAAATAAAAGAAATTGGGGGAAATTTTATGCTACACATATGGGAAAGAAATATTTTATATTTATCTTATTTTCTTATTATCCAAACATGTATAAGTAATCTTTAAAATTTTAATGTATTTTTATTTCTTAAAAAATATTTTTATAATTTATACTATTTTCATATCAACCAAACATACTTTTAAAAAAATTATTCATTTTTAAAATATTTTATGATAAAATGAAACTATAGAGCCCTCAATCTTGATGTGTGATTTTGCCGTCCCAAACCCTTGGTGGCTAATGAGCGATTTTCTACTAGTGAAATTTTATTGCAAAATGAAACAATAATATAGGGTAGTGTAAAATAGAGTTGTGCAGCTTGTAGAATGACCTAATTTTCATTATCAGGAATGTGCTAATTTTAAAATGGGGAAGAGGAGGATGATATCCATTGTGATGGAGGCTAAGCAAGAGGAGATCTTGGCTCGGGAATTTAGTAACTCAAATCAACTCACTTCGATTAAGTTAACAAATCTAAAATATTAGGCAAGATTTTCTTTGTAAAACTCATGACGTGAGACAGGGTTTTATAATAGTGAACCAATCAATTCAGTTGTCTGTTTGACTTTCAGAACACGCGTGCTGGGTTGAGGTCGACCGTATGCATATGCCATAAGGGGATACTTGAGTGCATGATGATACTGTCAGATACATAGTAGCAAATTAAGTTATCAGTATATATGAGAGTATACCATGATTTTTTTTATATTTTCAGTAGACCATAAAAATTAGATTTAAATCATTGATCATATTAGGATGGCTTAGATAAGATTTTTTATTGAGTTGGTAGTGTTTAGAGCATGACATTTGACTAAGATACACATAACGAGGCACAATCTCCACACATTTGCCTATATTTTTGGATTATAATTTCAGAATCATGGAACAGTCTGTATCACCAACCAAAAAGACCACCTATATGATTTTTGTTGAGCCCCAAAATCAATACATTTCATGTAGATAGTTAAGAGGTCATCACATAATTTTTACAAATTCTATTAACATATTTTAGATTGCTCACCATTGAACCCCAACTTAGAGCATGGTAAAATAGTTTAACATCACAACACACACATTACAACAATTAGAGTTTTGTTCATACCCTTTGTGTGGTTAGATTAGTGTGAGTGTTTTTCATGGACAAGTCAACATAAACAGATACAAACGTATAAAGGAATGACCCCAAAAACTAATCAGATCAAGGAATACAAATTGGGGAAAGTAATGGCCTAGTCACATGGACCATAAAAACGGCCAACTTTCATCAAATTTAACTCCCTTTCATACATTTAGAGGCCATATCGGATGAAATAATTAACATCAAACATATAGATCTACGTGTGGTGAGTGTAACAAGAGCAATAGATGTAAATAAGATATCTACAACAAAAGTTATAATTTTTATGGTAGAAAAGTACAAGATCACAATAACAGTGCATTTAAAAATACATACCTAATTATTTACATGCTCAAATGCAATGTTTCTAACTTCTAAAAACTCCTAACAAACAGATCTATACGGACAAAATATCAGCAAAATGCATAACAGGCATCAAACCTCGACAATTTAGAATAGGGTGGTGCTAGAATGAGCTTTCACTGGTCATCCATAACGCCAACGCCCGTTAAGAGGCACATCCAACTGGTCGTGCATCAATGGCCATTGGCACCGCGTGGTCCCATTTAATTTTTAGGAAGGAGGCATGGCTTTTGGATCGAGATGTTTTAACCTACCGGTTAATTTTGTCCAAAAAACTTCAATGAAAAATTGAAACGGATGTAAACCCAAATGTGGAAGATGGGCAGTTCTGAAGCCCCTTTATATTCGATTTGAAACTATTTTGGACTAGACTGAGACTTCGACTTTTCGAATATATGTTATATTTGAAAATTTTAAGATCAAATATAGATTTGAAGTGATCTGATTCAAATAAATGACATTTACAAAATTATATTTTAAAATATTTAAAATAATATTTTTTATTTTTTTCTTCATTTTTATATTAAAATTTATAATAGCTATATTATTTTAATTAATCAGGTTAGATTTACACCATATTCGGGCTTTGCGGATTTGGATTGGATATAGATACGATAAATGAAATAAATATAATTTTCAGATTTATGTAATTTTTAGATTCGGCTATGTTTTGGCTTCGAATTTTCAAATATGGATAAGATACGAGTATAATTATATTCTATCCCTATTCGACCCATTCCTGCCTTATAAGTAAAAAGCCGTCCCAATAGAGCAACCGCGGAAATTGGATTGCAGTGTAGCTACAAGCCTACAATTGAATATTCAGTGGTACGTTTAATGGACAGGTTTTTGAGGGGAAAGAAACAAATGAGGAACAAGGTTGCGTGGCTGAATTTTCTTTCTATTACCTTTTCCATACCCGAACGAAAGCATAATAATAACTATAATGTCTCGACATTTAGTTCACTCAAATAAACGTCAATCATCACACTGCATATCACATATATACTTCTCGCCATCATCACATATATATCACATATTCGATCGATTATGTCTTGGATGTCACAACATTCCAACAATCGCTTGTGTGCGCGTACCTCCCCGGCTTTCATCACAGCTCCAGAACAAGATCTGCAATCAAACACACGCAACAGGCAGAACATATGAGGATATCCCTATTATATAAAGATTCGAAGTGTACACACTCTTAGTACCCTACATCCACATTAGCTGACTATTTAACTTGGCTAAGCATGAAAAATTAGTGAAATATTAATCACAGATAGCCAAACTTAAAAATATGTCTCAAGCGGACGGCAGATCAAATGATAATATTTCAAGTACTTAGAATTCCTATTTGCCCTAAAAAAACACGTAGTCGATGTACGATATACTTACAATCTGCATCAGTTTTGATCCAATGCTCTCTATTGCCATTGGACTCGCTGCCACAGATAACAGTGGGTAGTGGGTTGGGCTTCCCATGGCGGCCAAGGTTGCTGCTCTCCTTCTTGCTTCCACCTCTGGGAGATGGCAGTGCTTCAAGGCAGTAATTGTCATGGTGGAGCCCCTGGTCAGCTTTGTTTAATGGCACCTTGCTCTTCACCTTCTTGTAACTATCACCCTTCACGGTTGGTTTAGCACTCGCAGTGCTCTCGGGATGAACCTTCCGGTTGAAAATATGAAGAATCTGCAACCAAAAACCAATGGCCATGAAGTTTCATGTCGTCATACTTGCTTCAAATTCATGTTGAGAACGAAATTACCGATAGCATGCAGATACGTACAGACCTTGTGGAGTTTGGTCTCACCGGATGCAGGTGCTGTGTCCGAAACAGGGCCAGCGGAGCCGTTGGCCCCGCCGCTTCCGGCTGCGGACGACGAGCGTGACGGTGGAAGAGACCGGCGGCGAGTCGGGACCTTCTTCATCCGCCCACGATCGTCGTTCTTCTCCTCGGCGGCGCCTTTGCTCTTCCCACCATCTCTCTGGAAGAGCTCGCCCAAGGACGTCCTCTGTTCCTTCTTCTCGGTTGGCGCCGGAGCAGTGATCACCACTGGCGAGCCAATTAGGTACTCCTGAAGTGGGAAGATGGGGGCGGTGATGGAGTGCCTGGCAGCGCCTTCGTTGCTCTTTGCAGGGAACTGCTCGGCTTCCTTCATGGCCGCAGCCATGCAGTCCGGCATGTCGAGGACAGTTTGGTCGGTCGGGTCTGCCTTCTGGTCCATCAACTGCTCCATGAATTGCAAATCTTCGAGAGCTGGCTTGTTGTCAGGGTTGGCCTTGTCGTCTTTCATGGTGGCGTCGACGGAGCCGAGGGTGCCGATGGCGAGGAGGCCTCGGAAGAGCTCTTCGACCGCGTCGGGGTCGTCGTCGTCGTCCTCGAGGCCGACGAAGGACTTGCGGTGGAAGCAGCTGGCGTGGGACTTGAGGGAGGGCCTAGAGAAGGTGGATGGCCTTCCCCCGAAGCTTTGCTGCTCGTCAAGAGAGGTTCGGTCTGTGGGAGAAGTGGGAAGGGTGAGTGCAATATGGTTATGAACTTAAGAAGAAGAAAAAGGAGTAGAAACATTGGGTTTCCCTACATGAAAACCTAAGTATCGGTTCATCGTATTCGAAGGGTCAGTTCTTCCACTTCAATATGAATTCAGCCGTATCGGAGATAATGTTTTGCCTGAATAGATGGGTGGTGTGGCAATGTCTTGTGGGGATGAAGTTGGCATATGTTTTGTAGGATTAGTGTTGGAGCCTCCTGGTTTTATCTTTTTATTGGTTGTCTTTTAGTAATCCCGCCCAAAGCAAGTGTAAACCTCTCGAGGCAAGGGAGCAGTAAGCTATGGAGGTACGAAGAACTTAGAAGAATCATTGTTTGACTAGCTAAGCCTCTCTCTAGAGTCTACATGAGTCTCAAGACAACGACATAGCATAGGTATAAATATAATATATATATATATATATGTATATAGATGTATATATATTTCCTTTCTTACCTCCATGATTGAGAAAACATCCAATTCTAACACTTGGTAACATACGCCGACCGTTCTTTTTCCTGGCTGGGGTCCCCCTCCTTTCCAATAGCTCCCGCGGAGTTGCATTGCGGTTAACGTCGTCTCGTCGCCTCCATCCAGCCATTCCCACTCCTTTGTTAAGCCGGCTCAGTCCCCCGTCCAGATTCCAAGGGACAGTGGGGATGCCTAAGCCAAAGGAGGCGGCGAAGGGTTGGACTTCTTAGATGATCATTGACGATTTCCAACTTTGTTAGTCTTCCATTTCAATGTTGCCTTCTTCTCTTCACAGTAATATAAGCCTCAAGGACAGTGTCTCCTCGTGCCAGGTGCTTCTTAGGAAAATCCTTCTTCGGGTATGATATGATTCCCGCTGGCTCCCTCAACTCCAACTTCTAAATTCCCACTCTCAATCTAGGTTGGTCGATGTACGTCCAAAATATTTCTACGTTGATAGTATAGGAGTATGCGCTGTGTTTAAAAAACACTGTTCTAGCTCATAAATATACGTTATAAACTTTGAACCATTTATTTGATTGACTAATAATATTTTGAGTATCCTGAATTATAAAATTTTAAATATAAATACTATTTCAGTTCTCTTTTGTGTGTTGATTCCTGCAATTTTATTCTTCACTGTGCCAATTTTAGTGGAAACCTCTATAAGTTTTGATGCCCGGCCTTAGTTGATTTCTTATAGCATTAGTGGAAGTGGAATCTGGGCCGAGCACTCATGGGCTGGCTGGCCGAGCCCAGCCCTCTTAGGTGCCTAGCTCACCGCCCATGCTAGAGGGGGCTAATTCAGCCCATTTGGGCCAGCCCAACTTGCCCTAAGTAGGCTCCGCCCGCTTGGCCAAAGGTTTGTAAATTTAAAATAATAATTTGTTAATATTATCTGGGAAAAAAATGAAAAGAGAGTTAAAGAAGTGTGATTTTGAAAGTTTTATACAGTATATAGGTTTTAAAAAAGTGGTATGTTACCTAAATGAACAACAATGGATAATGTTTCCTTTTTCTATTATTTTCTTTTTTTCAATTGAAGAATGTTTTGTTAGTAATTAACAAATGAAAGTAAGAGTTGTTTTGAAAAGAAAAAATAAAAACAGAAATAGTATGGATGTATGTAAAATCTTTTAAAAAACAGATTGACATTTGTGAGGCGTGGTTTAATATTTGCTAAAGGCTTAGAGTTAAAATTTTGAGCCTCAAAGCCATCCATTTTCTTTTTATGGTATATGAACTGGACTGGGCCGTGCGGTAGCCCCTTTGATCTGGGCCATCTGGCCCGAATAGAAGACCGGCCCAATTAAGCCTGTGGGCTGGGCTGAACTCGGCTAAAGAAGAGCGAGCCCGGCCGTCTAAGTTTTACCTTTTCTTATCAAGGATATTCAAGATTACAATTTTTTTTACACTGGTTCAACATTACAAATTTATATCACATAGAACTATTTTTTGAATTTTTTTTTAATTATAATCTCATGGAACCTTTTAAACTCATTCTATTTGATTGCCACGAACGTGAAATTTAATCTTATATTTAATAATTATTTATATAAGATTATAATTGATAATAAATTATTTAGTTAACTATTTTTAAATAAACAACTTAGGCTCATTAAATTACATTTTAAATTAAGTTATTAAATATAGCAAAACAACTTATTTGTAGGCTAGACTATGGAGATTGTTTGTTACAGGTAAGGACACAAACTCGAATTAACAAAAGGTCTGAGAGTGGGAATTTTGATAATATAATTTTTTAAGGTAGGTGAATTGTGGGATTCCTTAATTTAGTCCTACATTTAATGTCTACTAGGTAAATTTATATTTATAAATAAATAGATTATAAATCTTTAACTTATTTAACTACCTTTAAAGAAATAATTTAAGCCCATTATATTACACTTTGGATTAATTCGTTACATGAATTAACATGAAAATTTTAATAATCAATTAAAATTAATTATATTCAATATATTTTATAAAAAATGTAAAATATTGAATTAATTATATTGTGTACAAATCAAATATGATTATGCCTAATTAAGTGAATACAAATTAATTATAATTACCTTTAAGTGATTACCTATGTACTCTCCCATAGGGTGCTATTAATCTTCCCCTTTCTCTTTATTTAAATTTAAATAAATGAAAAGGGAAAAGGAGAAATTTAATCTATATAAGAGAACATATGGATCATATTTTTAAGCAATCATGACTAATTTAAATATAAGAAACATTGAAGAATCACTTTAACATGGTTGAGCATTTAAAATTTTTATATTATTATTATTTTTTATGATATCCCTAAATTAACTTCTTGTCCAATTTTGAATTTAATAAGATCGAATATATTAGTGAAGATGGTGTATAAATCTTTAATTTAGGTTAATTATTTTAAAAAGATTCATTGGTATTTTACTTTAGGCCAGGTAATTATATTTTTATTATATCCAACCTTTAATAAATAAAAATTTTAAAATTATAAGGTGGTATATAATTTTATTCATGATTTAAAGGTAGTCTAGAAAAATTTTACACGTCTAAGAGTGTCTTCTTTATTAATATATTAATTACACTATTGATGGGTTTGAATGGGGAGTTATTTTTAAAAATTTAATATATATGAGTTAGGTGTTAAAAGGGACAGTCGATTTAGTTTTGGGGGCAAGGTATTTTTTTGTTTAAAATTTAATACCAAAATAATCCTCTAATAAATCAAAGAAGAAAAAGGTTATAAAAAATAAAAATAAGAGTCGAACAACTATAACCAAAACCATCAAGGGCAAGTGGAAAAATTAAATAAAAAACTTTGGAAATCACTAATAATCTGTTAATAGAGTCATAATGAACGCCTACATCAAAAGGCGGCGACCCACCATCAACGGCCGACCAGCAAGGTCATTAGAAGAAACGGAATTTTGTAATATTTGGTTACTTTGATTGATTTTATTTTAAAATGTCTTGCTTTTATTTTGTTTTCTAATTTTAGCATCTTCGCTTTTGAAATTTTTTTCTAATAGCCATGTATGTCCACACACACCCACACACATTCATAACACCTACCTTGCAGAGCCACTCGTACTCGTATTTGTGCGAGGTCCACTCATACGAGGCATTGAACCGTTCTTCTTTCCCAACCCATAGATCTTATAAGCACGGTACTACAGTGAAGCTGGGCGAGGTTGTTTGAAGACACTTACTTAGGCCTTAAGCTCCTATCCCAGATAGGTGGGTCCTGTCACTAGGACCCATTGGTGCGGAAAGAAACGATTCTAATATCATAATTTTGCAAAAATAGCTGCAAACTGTACCAATTTATTGTAGGAGAGAGAATATTTTATGAGCCCTTGCCAAATGATCCCCCTTGAAGCCCTATTTTGTGAGACACCTTACAAACACCCCATGAAAGTGATCCTCGCTGATTAAAGACGGCAACAAGGCGTGCCCAGCTCTCGCGTGCCACAGGCCCAAGCTTGTACTTGACTCGCCTAAAGACGAGCAGAGCCTGTGCTTAAACTTCCAGCCTGGCTCGATTTATGCGTTTCGCTTGTACTCGTTAGATTTTTCAATTTAAAATAATCATATGTTGCACATATTCAGTTTTATAAATAGAAATACAAATAAAATAACGTACTATAGAAGTAGGTGAAAATGCTTAAAATTTGCAACTTTAAATGTTCACCGAAATTCTTAAAACAATTTATAAATTTTTGCCATAGGACAATCAATGATTATTAGTTGAGTTAGCTTAGGTCCATCTCACCCCGAGACAAGGCACTAAGTGATCTATTGCATACTTCCCCCCTTAACTGCATAATATAATTTTTAATAATTATTATATCAACTCTTATTAATAAAAAAAGAATCAAAACTCCAATCAAATATAATAAAATTTTTAAAAATAATCTCTTTCTTTGTTGAATTAAAATTTATTTCTTTATTTGCTTAGAGCTTATTTATAAAATAAGAATCTATATCTAACTCTTAAGCAACACATGACACAAAGTTTTGCCTAGTTACACTACACCTAATGTATGTATATTGATTGATCTACTTGTTAAATGAGCGAGTGAATCGAGTTGTACATATGCTTGAGGTCAACCAGAAAAATTCACTCAAAATTGGATGAGTTTTGAGAATAGATACGTTAGATCGATTCGAATAATTTCAATGTTACTCAAATTCAAATATACTTAAATTTTCAAATATTTAAGAAGTCAAAATTAGCTTGTCTGGATTAGATTTGAAGTTAACTCAATTCGAGCTTGAAACCAACTCTTAAATTGAATCATTACAAGTGGAGTAAGGTATTTATATAAAAGTAGGAAAGGATAGAGTGTGATTAACAAAACAATGTTGGGCTATCTAATGAGATAAAGAAAAGAAAATATCGTTTATCTAAATAGGATTGAACTCATCACTCCTCTTTAATATCACAAATCATAACAAGTATCCAACCTATTAGGTTTTTTATGCTATAATAATGGTTAAAGTAATATTTAAAATGATCATGCAAATAAAATAAAAAAGTTATCATAATTAATACCAAAATTAATATATTAAAAATCTAATAAATATTAATGTATTAAATTTAATGTTATGTATTATACTATCAAGTCAAGTTCAAGCCTTCTGCAAGTTGAGTTTAGGTCAAGTTTGAATTATAATCGAATTGAATACTTTCTTACTCAAATTTGACTCGTAAAATTTAAGTTCAAGTCGAATTTCAATCAAGTTTGAGTTCAAATATTTATAAGTAAAGTTTTGAGTCAAATTAAGTTAAGTCAAACACCGAATACTTTAAAGCACTAGATCTACTACAAGGAACCATATGATCTGATCGTCTGAAAGATGTTTTTTAGCCTCTAACATGTATATTTTAGAAACTTGATCTCGTGCTGATGTCTCTCAAAATCCACTTCATAAATGAGTAACGATCAAAAGGTGAAGATTTCGGAGGTAGGTCTCATCTTTGGAGGCCTTCCCTCATTTATTTTTGTCTTATCAAGAGACATGCCGATCAAGATCAATCGATGAGTTGCTTTCAAGGAAAAAGCAGTTTTGCTTTACACTTTAATGTCCGGTCACATAGCCAATCAATGCATTGATGGCTCATGAAACCAACTTTTGATTCGGATTCCCCTCTATTGATTATAAAATGGGATAACAAGTAAATATAACTTCATTATGGTTTCCAATACTACCTAAGTACCTCTATATCCTACATCCTAGCACTACTATGAAATAACAAGATCATCAGTTTTTACCTATGGCGCCAAAATCCTTAAAAGGATCAGTCGGATTATTTTGCCGCAACTTGCGATGCATCCAACCCAGTAACTGATAATAAGAAGATGAACATCATCACCACGCAAGAAGCGATTGCAATAAAATGAATAACACTGCTAATAAAATGAAAGCAGGGACTCACCTTCATTTTGTCCACTCTACAAATGCCCAATGCTTGGCAGCCGAAACGGTGGGGAGTGATGTGTGAGAAGAATGGAAAAAGCTTCTGATTAGAAATACAAATGGGTAAGGAAGGTGTAGATAGGATTGCAACTTTTGATGATTGAAAAGGCGGGCAGAAAGAGGCAGAATGTTACAGATAGAAAGATACAAGTTGGGGAGCAGAGCTTTTCTCAAACGACTGTGCATGGCAGTTGAAATACGTGGGTCGCTGCCTCATGTCAATTTGACTGCTACCTACGCCAACTTACGCCAACCTACGCCAGACTTATTTCTTGGCAAATTGCAAATTTAGTACTCTGGGACTAGACCATCGTCTCACACGGGTCATCGTCGATTTTGGAAATATTGCGGCTGCACCGCGACTGGTGCACCTTAAAAATACCCCACCTGTGGCACGACAAGTACTCCAAAGTGTGGGTTCCACCATCGATCATGAGAGGGGTAGGCTTTTATGGGGTGTACCCATGACCATGAGCGGGGTAGACATTTTGATGCAACCTTGCAAATGGAAAATTCTAAGTTCGGAGTGATAAAGACGGAAGAAACTCCATAAGTATTTCCCTCCATACTCCACACACATGCATGATGCGTAACTACAGGTGGAAAACAGGAGCTTACATTATTTAATTGCACTATGAATATGTTTTTGATGTCTTTAATTTGATGCATCTTTGTGTCGCTATTGGAACGAATAATGGCTATATGGAGAACAAGCTATCATCCGGACAAGCCATTGCCTCCAAAAGATGAAAGACGATAGGCAAACAGCTAGCAACACAAACACACTGCCTGACCTTTATAAGTGCTGTCATTTTTGGTCGTCCGTCGAGCTCACAATTAGTTCTAGTAATTGAGAAAGAAAATACACGTAACTCGGTTAAATATAAGTTCAAAGATCAAAAGTGAGCGACTTTTGACACAGTACCGCTACTGTTCAAAGGTAACCCAATATCTGATGCATTTATATCGGAACAAGAAAGGATCGAAGTCGAAGATATTTAATCAATAGTTAACAAAACATAGTATCCAATGTAGTCCATGGACTTGCGAACTTAGGAGTCACATAAGCAGTGTTTTAGCTTAGATCGCATCATTGATGGCGATAGAGTCTAAAGAAGCAATTAGGCCGACAGGGTTGCAACATCCAGAATACACATGTCAACATCCGCAGATGGCAAAAAGATGGTCATTCCACTGGGAATCGGCCCCTCCAGTGTATCTAGACTTGCTCACATTTTGTGCAAGGTAGATGGTCACCTCCATAATAGTTGATGTTGCAGGTTAATCAAGGCGTCTTTCATTTGGACCGAATCTTTAGATCTCTGCAAATCATACTGAAAACCTTTGTCGTCATTGGGCGAAGCAGTGGCCCCAACCACGTGCTAGCTAATTTACATTCGCAGATATAATACATAATTATATATCAAGACGAATTCATGCATTTTTTTTGCTTTAATTAATTAATTAAAGGTGGATGACGTACATATATACAGCAAGAAATTTTAGCTGATCAGCTCACGAACGCGGCGCCAAGTCTCTCCATCGAAGACGGCTAAGAGTAGTTCGACATTCATGGCTAATATTGTACATAATGTGCACATATCCTAGGTGCAGTCCGGGCACATATTTACGCTCCATACTCCATTTAGTGAATCCAGTGTATGGAACAGAAGGAGAATTTTGATGATCCCAAGTACAAATTGCTTTTGTATGCAAGCTGTGCATAGATCAACCTTCTCACAATGGGGCCCTCGTGTCTAAAGATTGCTGTGGAAAGTGAAAAAATATATTTTCTACTTCGTTTGGCCGGTGGCATCATGCGATACTTTCATTACGTACGCAAAGTATTCTAAATAAATACATAAGCGTCCAAGAGATATGAGACATTAATATTATCACATGGCCTCGACCTATAGCGAGCTACATTCTTTATCTGGAGCAATATAGTGGTTTTACTACTCAAAATTCACATAAACAAATATAAAAATAAATAATAAGGATATTTATAAATTTTCAACTCAATCCAATACTTTTAACCCCCCCCCCCTCTCCCCCCTCTTTCATTTTAATTATTAACCTAATTGTAATTAGAAAAATTATTTTAAAAATATCACTAAATTAGTATATTTTTAAAAAATCTAAAAATATGTGATATAAATGTCAAAAAAGAGTAAATTTTATCAACCCTCTACTTATGTACTCTATTTGTTATACATACAAACCTTATATTATAATAGATCCACTAAAAAAGTTCAAATTAGATGTATAAGTCATACATGAGGTGTAACTCACCTTAATTTTTCCCTATTATCATATATATAGTGTATTCTCATTCAACACAACTAGGATGATATATAACCGATGTCGATATAATATTAGAAAGGATAAATAGCTATAACGTACCCCACCACATAATATAATTAATTGCATCTTATCGTGCAATTTATGTTTACCTTGTTGTTGCATAACTTACCTTGATTAAACCATCTTTTTCACTAATACTATGTGGAAGGCACAATCGTTTGGCTCGAGGCCAAATGAAGCGAGACTTGGAAGTTGTCAATACCACAAAATGATTTAGTTTTTTTATTATTTTTTCAAAAAAATTAGTTCAAGTAAAAAGCACTTACAGAGCTGGAAATGATTTTGAGTGGTGGTTTAAAGCGAAAATAGGAGATCATTTAACATACGCAAACACAACAAGGTCAAAAGTATTTTATTGCTAGCTAGTGATCGTTTGGCCGATCTAACCTACTTGTACTCTTTGCCCTTTTCAATCAGGATAAATTCACACTATAGCATGTTTGTTTGCATGCATATAATATCCATACACATCAACTTCCATTAGCTAATGGAACCAAATCATATAACCAAAATATGCATGTTATAATGTCCAACTCTTTGAATGGTTTGGAGAAAAACTTGTAAAAAGGGAGGGGAAGCTGAAGTTCTAGATAACATGCATTGCAAGAGAGTACATGTACTCATTTTAAGATTGTGGATGTAAAATAAAGCGAAATGAAGATAAATACATGGGAGAGGCCGACTGGTCGAATGTCGACGTGATTCTCCACTCTGAATGCAGAGTGAGTCACTTTGTTTTTGCTTTTGATGTTAGTGCCTTCCGCCAATGTACCTGTTCAACTCCATGGAAGGATCTTCTGAGATGGTATCTTCAATAAATGATTGGCAAATTACTTGTCAAAGAAAAAGCTTGCCTCCGATGGTATAACGGTTGCCGATCGGTACTGCCCAGGTCCAAACTGGTTAGCAAATAATTTATATTAAATGATTAAAAGACATCAAAACCATTTGTTAAGGAAATCAGTAATAATTCCTTAACTTTCAGACACGAAAACTTGACGGTCCAACATGAGTTTATTGCCTTGGAAAAAACAAACAGAAGTTCATATTGCATGGTCGTCGCAACCACGTGTTCAACATCCCACCAATAGTTTTTCCCGAGTTCAATGCTTCAAACTCACCCTTTGACTCCGACGGAAGGAACCTAACTTCACGCTGTCTTCTGTCTCTAAAATTAAAAACTTCACCCTCCTAATTTAAAACCTATATTAACTTGAAAACTTGGATAAAATACTTCAACTTCATTTCTTGACGATGCCCGCTTTGACCCCCTCTAGCCATTTTGGTTGGGCTGCAGTTCACTAGACTAACGACGGTCTACCACACAACGTTTATGCTGGTATTCGGCAAAGCCCTGAATGCCCACCATGGTGGACTGTTAGGCCTCATTTAAGTGCACTCATGCATATTCTTAAAAAGGGGAAGCACTCGAAGTCTGGCAAATGCCTCATTTTAATGGACTGCTTGTCCTTGCTCTCTCTGAAAATGATTCTTGTAATTTGGATAGCTTACTCTACTCCTTCAGGAAAAAGCTTGTTTTTATGGCCTCTGGCTTATCTTACTCTGTACAACGGATCTCTAGATCCAAAAACTCCGCTGTACATGTTTATGCTGTCATGGCAGCTAAATGAACTGCGCCTTTTTTAACCTTCACTGTTAATTGAATAAAGTTTTTTTAAAAAAATCATTCCCTAGTAAAATTTTTTTTCATTTAGATGATCAACACAAAATTTTCTACAAGATTTAAAACATGATTTTCAATAAAATAAAAATATTGAATATTGGAGAATTGTTTCATGCAATTTCTATTATATAATGCTTTACAAGACTCATTGAAGAGACGAAATTGAGTTTTGTGGGAGTAGTTTGCACCTGTAAATGTCTAGATCTAGATAATCGTTAATAATCAAATGCAAAAACAAAATATTGATAACAAAAAACGCCAAAAAATTAATATAAAAATCCCAAATTTCATGGTAAAAAATCATAGAGAAAATTTTCATTTTGAAAAAAAATTATAAATTGTTTACAATAAAACTCTTTGTCTCTTTCAACCCTAAAAGAAATTCTCTCTTCTAACACCCTGTAACCTCCTCTTTATGCAAAATAAGGTTACCTGCAAGAAAATGACAAAAAAAAACATAAATAAGTGAATGATCGTCTAAAAACTCCCAGACCCGCGTCGCCGCAGAGCCAGGGCCCAACTTCGACAACCTGGACGCCCAACTCCAGTGTCCGGGTATCAACCCTTCTTGAATTTTTTCAGATGGGCGGGCTCATGTTTTCTTCTTCTGTCTTCCTCATGGTTGCATAAATCGGAATCGGAATCAGAATCGGTTTTCCAGTGAATCGGAATCGGAATCGGAATCGGTCTGAATCGGCCAGGAATCGGTCTGAATCGGCCAGGAATCGGTTCAGTTGAATCGGTCCAAATTAATTTAATCGGTTATATATAATAATTTGATAATTCATAATATAAATATATTAAAATTAGGTATTGATGTTATTTTGATATTATTCTGTGTATTATAGTTTATGATATTTTTAAATATTTGTTAAGATTTTTTTTAAATTATTTATAAATTAATTATTATTTTTGACTCGAGTTACACTCGAGTCAACTTTTAATTACGAGAATGCCACCCTCCCCTCCCTACCCCGCCGGCGGCGAGCCCGGAGTCGGGGACGCACGGCGGAGGCGGAAACGGGGCGGCGGCGTGGTCGGACGGCCGTGGCGGAGCTGCGGCGGAAGCAGAGCGGAGGGCGGCGACCCCGGAGTCGGGGACGCACGGCGGGGGCGGAAACGGGGCGGCGGCATGGTCGGACGGCAGTGGCGTGGTCGGACGGCCGTGGCGGAGCTGCGGCGGAAGCGGAGCGGAGGGCGGCGGAAGCGGAGCAGAGGGCGGCGGAGCGAGCGCGACGGCGGAAGCGGGGAGGGTTTTAAAAGCCAAATTACCATTTTACCCATGCTTAATTAATTTAATTAAAATCATACCTAGGGTATTTTAGTAATTTCGTAAAAAAACCGATTCCGATTTAAATCGGCCGATTCCGATTCCGAGTTAAATCGGTCGGAATCGGCCGAAATCGGCCGATTCAGTGACCGATTCGGGGCCGACCGATTCGGCCCCGAAATCGGATCGGCATCGCGCCGATCCGATTTAAATCGGCCGATTCCGCACGGAATCGGCCGATTTTCTCAACCCGGGTCTTCCTTGCTATATGGTTCTAGATCAATTTACAGTTTTTAATAAAATATACACAAGATAACAGCCCAAAGAGAAAACAATGTTGCCCCAAAAGCTATGGAGCTAGAGGGGAAGATGAAAGAAACAGAGAAGATCTCACCTTGCAGCTAACAAGAGCAAGAAGTAGATGCAGTTTTGGTTATAGTAGGGAACAAAAATCCTCTTAAGATTTGGAGTTGGGCCATCACTAAGCACGCGGGGGTAATTTGCTGCTAACTACCAGAATTTTGTGGCCTTACGATGAAGTGCCAGATATATATACATTTTTCATAGATTGTACTCAATGTGTTGGTGTTCGAGAGTTTTTACTAGTCTTCTTTGGGTTTTTTGATAAATTTGATTAATTTAAGATGATTTTTAAGTTACATTTAAAATTAATTAATTTTCTATTGTATTAAGTTTTTAATTAAGTTTTATCTTTTTTGAAGGTTGCGTCACCGGGAGGCAATAAACCGAGAAGAGCGCAGGTGAATCGAGTAAAGAAATAATGAAAAATTTGGCTAACCAAATGAGTGTCACGGCGTTCGAAGTCTATGCGATGAGCGAGCCGTGGCGTTAGGAAGTGAAAAGAGATTTCGAACGTGAATGTTACGAAAATTGAACTAATAAGTTTAATTATTTGAACTCGAACCTAATTCATTCTTGAACTTGAAACCGGTTCAAATATAAAGTGGAAAGTAACTCACTTAAAAAATACAGTCAGCATGAACCTCAAAGTCTTCAACTTGAATACATCAATTATAAACTATTTAACTACTTTGTTATTATATTATATATAAATATATATAACTAGTTATAATCAACCTTATTAGTATATATATATTATTATATTATTTTATTGAGTTGAGTTTGAGTCGAGCTACGAGTCGATTTTGAGTTCAG
This sequence comes from Piper betle, assembly GCA_033002965.1. Classification (NCBI taxonomy): domain Eukaryota; kingdom Viridiplantae; phylum Streptophyta; class Magnoliopsida; order Piperales; family Piperaceae; genus Piper; species Piper betle. Next base: position 96,443 of record JAURVB010002382.1, on the reverse strand, counting down.
TTTAAATTATAACCAAGTTGAGTTGAGTCGAATACTAGCTTGCTCAAACTAGTCTCAAAGGATTCAAGTTCGAACTCGAGTATTTAAATATCGAGTTTCGAGTTGGAGTCAAATTGAGCCAAATACCAAATACTCTTGAGCTAACTCGCTCAATTTCTAGCTATAGCACAGACAATCGAGTCGAAGGACAGCCATGCCAATCACGCCTAGAGGTGTAAACAAGCTAAGTCAAACTGACCTGAACCAAGCAGGGATATTTATAAATTTTACATTATTTTTGACATATATGTTTGAGTACTCGACAAGCCTTTGATTTTTTACGGGTCAAGCAGTTTGTCCAAAATTTATAGTATTTGGGCTTAATTCGTGTTCAACTCCTTATAATTTTGAGCTAAATGAATATTTATGCTTGGCTTGTACTTGACTTATATAAGATTAAAAAAGATTAACACTGTATAAGTTTAATTTAACTTCAATAGTATTGATGAGTCGAGTTGACTCGAATATTTTTCGAGTGTAAACACATTAAGCTTGAGTTTCAAACTAAGCCAAACTGAGCACTCCTTAGTTCAAGCTTTATTTATTATTTAATGAGTTATTCATTTCGAGCTAAATATTTGTTCAAACACAAAATTAATAACAAGCCAAATCGAACCAAACTTAAAATAATAGCGAGCTGATTTAGTTTATTTACATCACTCGTTGCGCCCGAACTCCGAGCCCGCACCATCCTGTACCGCACCCGTCTGGCGGACACCGACGAGCTCCTCTGCACATACCGGTCGGAGTCAGCCTGCGTTCCACTGGCGCCGGTCCTGGAGGGGAACCGGCGGTCTGCCATGGCGCTGAGCGAGATGCCGAGGGAGGTGTACGAGAGGGAATGGGACTTGATCTTGATCGTCGGTCCGGGGGGTTTCTTCGTAGAGGCGCCCGGAGGATGGCGGCGATCTACACGGCGGCGGTGATGGCGAGGAGGCGGCGCGGAGGTGAGGCGACCCATGTTTTCCTGCACGACGCGGACCGGCGGGTGCAGAGGGTTTTCGCCGAGGAGTTTTTGTGCGTGAAGCACAAGGTGGACGCCGTCAGTCGGATTTGGCATTTCCAGATCCCTCCTGCAATGGATTGAAGGAAGGTGATGGTTTTGGCTAGGGACTACCACTTTACTTTTTTTGCTGCTGCTCCTCCTCGGGCAAAATTTTACTTATTATTACCATTAGTAATAGTATACGGGCTTCCTTTGTAGTTGAAGATGAAAGCAATCAATCAATATGGGTTATATAGAGTTCATGCTTTTTTAAGGCATATAAAGTTCACGTTACAATTAAGGTAGTTAAGATCATATATCCTCTTCGTTCAAGAAAAAAGATTATATATATATATATATATATATATATATATATATATATATATATATATGAGGATTGGCTAGCTTGGGGGCGACCGCACGAATAATTTCCTGCGGTCACCTTAATCTGGGCCGTCAGATCTAATCTGACGGCTCAGATCTGTTTTTTAAAAAAAACCCTAAACCCTAAACCCTAATCCTAACCTTCCACCTTCCAACTGCCGCCGCCGCCGCCCTCGCCGCAGTCGCCACTGTCACCCTCGCCGCGCCGCCGCAGTTGCCCTCGCCACCCTCGACAGTGGCGGTGCCACCCTTCGCCGCACCCACGTCCATGGCACCGCCGCCGTCACCGCACCCGTCTGCGTCGGCCGAGGAGCAAGGGCGGCGCTGGCAGGCGAGGTCGCGCAGCAACGCAGGGACAACCCCGGCAGTGGCGGGGTTGTGCGGCAACGCGGCGACAACCCACACCCGTGGACGGTGGCGGCGAGGGCGGGGTCGCGTGGCGGAGGCGACAGCGGCCCGGCGGTGGCGGCGGCGCATGAGAGGAGGGGGAGGGGTTAGGGTTTTAAGAAGAAGAAATCTAGATCATCCTTATGATCAGACGGTCCAGATTTGGGGCGACCCTAGGAAAATTTTCCTGGGTCGCCCCCAGGTTACCCAACCCCATATATATATATTGTTTATTGACGAAATAACTGCTCTGCTTTTTTTGGGAACTTACTTTTGCACCATACGCTACTTTTTGAATTTTGCGATTTGCATTGTTACTATTATTTTTCTTGATTTTTTTCTATGTCCACTTGTGTTGGTTTTAAAAATTGTGTGCATTCTGATGGAAATGCAAATATGACTTTTAAATGGGCAACGAAGCGACAGTGAGTACTCAATATAATCGATCTGAATCAGAATCCTTGATTGGACACTTGATATATCTCTGTTTTCGCTGAAATTGAAAAAAAAATGTAGCGGGGGAGGAAATGTGAGGGGATCGATTAATGTTTGAGAGGAAATTAGGTCTCGAACGAGAGAATTGGATTAAATTGTCCAAAATGCACAGAAGCCGTCCTCGATGTATTTAAATTGCCCACACTCAGTCAGACATTCGCTCTCCCGTCGTCTGTCCGCTTTCACCTACCTAAACCCTGGAATTAGTTCCATGGAAGAAATATGACACTAGGCGCTTTAAATAAGTTTAAACTTGCATGACACTTCCTACCACTCAAATTTGCATCTTCTGCAGCCAAGACACCAACGCTCTCTCTATGAAATAGCTAAGTAGTCCAAGAGATAAAAACTTATGAAGACAGAAAAATCTATGTTTGAAGTGAATCGAAGTTTAAATCAAAGATATTAAATTATTGTTGTCTATCTTATTATTCAACGAGGGTTTACAAGTTTATAATCATATTGATCGAATTAAAGTTTGTTACGTAATAATTTGTATTTAATTAAGTTTTTTACATTATTTGAAATTTCCATTTATTTATTTATTATTAGAAAAAATTAGAATATAATTTGATCTAAAATTAAAAATCTTAAAAAATAATAAATTTCATTCAATTATTAAAATTTTGCTTAAATTATTATTATTTACTTATTTATACTTATTCAATTAAGGTTTTACTTATTTTTAACATAAACTTGAAATTACTTTTACAACTTGCATGCAATTATTGAATCCTAAAATCAAATTTTTTGGTTAAAATTAAATAGACATGCATTATATTATTTTTATTTAATAATAATAATTAGTAATAGGTTTAAAATTAATTGTGTATATTATTTATTAAAAATATTATATAGATGTTTTTCACCTATGTTCTCCACCCACGTTTTTATATAACTATCTCTGAGTTAGATTTTCTAGAGTATTACCAATATCTACCTTTAATTCATAACGTGGACGAGACCGTAGGTGATGAATATTAGTATATGGAAAAAAATTGTCGTACTCCAGCACAGCCATCTTGGCTGTGCTAGAGTTTGATCTTGGCCGTTGGATTAGCATCCAACGGCCAAGATCAAAAAATAGGGGGGGGGGTGGCGCCGTCGCTGCTTGGCCGGGGGCGGCGGCGACAGGGGACGGGGGCGCGGTGCGGCGGGGGCCGAGGGGGCGCGGCAGGGTCGCGGGCGGGGGACAGGGGATGGGGGGCGTCGCGCGGCGGGGTGGCGGGCGGGGGACGAGGTGGCAGTGGTGTCGCCTGGTGGCGGACCGGCTGGGGAAGAGGCGGGGCGGCTAGATCCGCCGCCGCAAGGGTTATGTCGCCGCCCCCGGCGGGGCGGTGACGGGCGGGGCAGGTGGGGTGGTGTCGCGTCGACCGGGGTGGGGGGCATGTTTCAGCCGTTGGATTTGATCCAACGTCTAAAACACTGCAGCACAGCCATCTTGGCTGTGCTGCAGTACAGCCCCCCACCCTCTTATGACAACTCTTCTCAGGGCGTTGTTACTTGTATATTTATCACAAAATAAATTATTTTACATTATAATCAAGTATCATTATATTTAAGTGAAAATCTAAAATTATAATCATGATTATTTTTAAATTAGTTGCTTGCAAGGGTGATGCACGACATTAATTATATGAATTTTAATTATTTATTATTTTTATATTTAACTATTTTAAGTGATTTTAATTTTAAAGTTAATTTAAATTGACTTCGAATAAGATGCAATTTCATTGAAATTTTTTCTATATATTTATTTATAAAATTTGATTTTCGTTATAGTAGATATTTATTAATTATAGTCTTTTATATTATATTTATTTTTAAAAATTTTAATATATTATTATTCATTGATTATTCGATATTCATCAATTTGTTAATTTCATAAATCTACTTATTTAAGTTGGAATAGGGTTTGGTTCTAAATGATTTAGATTTTATAATTTTAATTGTAATAATAGAAGGGTAAATTTATAATTTAAAAAATAATATCATAAAATAGCATAATACTTTTGCAAATGAGAAACAAAAGTAATATTATAAAATATTTAAAAATATGTGGCAACGTATTAAACATCTTTGGTTTTATATACTAATATAGATAGGTAACCCATATGTTTTCCTTGTGCAATAATGTTTCCTCATTTTTCCTTATCTTAAAAGATAGGAAAAAAAGAATTTTTGTTTTATACAAGAGAATATATTGGTGATTCGGTTGATAATAATAATGATTAAATTTAATACAAAATAGAATTAAGTGTACTAATTTTTTAAAAATATGTTACATTTTTAATACTTTAAGTAAGATTGACTATTTAAAATTTTTATATCATTATATCTATTTCATACTAATAAAACAGAACATTATCCCTAATGACTATATATACAAGTACGCGTCACAAAAATTTTTAGCCCACCCATGAAGGCGTACTTATTATTTTTCTTTCTTATGCTCGCGATATAAAACCCGCGACTCAAGTTAGGGTTTTATAGTTGTTAGCCGGTTGGTTTCACCGTAGTTCGAGTCGGTTCATCTTTTGGAACACATGTGCGGGGCCGAGGCCGACCGTGTGTGCTATGAGGGTTTATGTATGCCAAAGTATCAATGATAGTTTCATATACGCATCAGCATACTGAGTTATCAGTAGATATAAGAGTATACATTTGATGATTTTATTTTTTTCATGTTGTGACCATAGAATTAGTTTTGGCCAAATAACACATTAGGACGCATTAGATAGTATTCGTGTGGGTTATTAGTTATGCAGCATGTCATTTGGATGTTGTGTTGTTTTGTTTGATTTTATGGGATTTTTCCCAATTATTCTAGATTTTTCTAGGATTTATTCAGAGTCAGTTATCATTCTTGACTCGAGCCAGTGTCGAGTCAAGTCTTATTTACAACTTTGCCACCGCCCTATACTTCTCATCTTCCTCCCCCAAACCCGACATCTTCACCGCCCCAAACCCTAGTCGCCGTCCTTGAGATTTTGCCACCGTTGCCGACGCCACCTCACCGCAGATCGACGCCGCATAGCCAGGCCGTGCTGTTGCCCTGTCGCCCTGACCACGCCCGGCCACCGTCCAGCCATCGCGATGCCGAAAATTGTCACGATTTCACGGCAGCTCCGATGCGATTCCGCCGCTGTCTGCGCCGAACTGCCGCCGCCTTGACGTCGAAGCCCTTCCCCTCGACTTCCCCTACCTTTCCCCCTTACCTAACGCCCCCATTGAGGCCAGCCGTGGGTCTGATCGGAGCGACCGACTGCCCCGACCGAACATGACACCGCCGTCGGTGGCCATCGCCGCCGGGGCTGCCCTTCTTGTCACCACCATTGGGTCAAGCTCACCGAGATGGTGCTAACCCCTACCTCTGATTGCCCTGCCGGAGCAGTCGCCGGAAAACTACTAGAAGTGCCAGAAAACCGCCGGCACAGTCGCCAGAAAACCGCCAGCTCGCCTTCACTGCCTTTGTCCGTCGGCAGCGATTTCAGCCGATCGCGAGGTGGTTCTTCCTTCTTTTTTAGAATTATTACATATATGTTGTGGTCATGGTAGCGTATTGAAATTAATTTTATTAATTTCATAATTTTAGTTTAATTAACTGTGAATTATGATAAACATGTGATGATTAGTGTAGATTGTGTTGCGTGATGTAAATGCTGGCTAATGGAATTGTTAGTAAACAATTGAATAGTTAATTAAATGCTTGTTAACTAGTTAATTTATGAATTTGCATGATTTAGGTTTTGCATGCTATTATTAAGTTAAATGGATTAAATTGATTAAACCATTGTCACCAAATTAGAATAGGTATACTTTGAAATTGGAATTAAAAGTGTTAGGTATTAAATAATGTTGGAAATCATAAAATTATTAACTTGCTTGATAATTAGAGATTTAGTGTGATTGTCGAGATGATTGTCATGTTTGATTATATTCATGTATGCACGTGGATATATTAGTTATACAGGCGTGCATCATATATGTATGGGCGTTATTAAATAGTTATGTTCACGTAAGTTCGTTACAGGAGCTCACCGTCTAGGCACGAGACTGCGCTTAGAGCTTCTGACAGGTCTGTTAGGACACGCTTCTCAGGTTTTATCTCTCTACTCTATCGATGATTTGATTTATTGGTCGTAGGACGTGCAGGTGGATGATTTATCGAACCCCACCTAACACGTGTCACCTGGTCGATTGTTTTCAGAATTAATAACCCTCGAGGATGAGATCCCTCGGCTTGTTTTCGAAAATAAGATCCACCTCAAGTTGCCTTCTGGCCCATTATAATAAATCCCGACCCAACCTTATAAATAGTTTTACTGAGTTTTCAGTGAGACAAAGAAGATGAATTGACTTGCACGTGCCATGAGTGGATGTCGTGCTGGTCAAAGCGGGATCTGGATTAGTGCCAGCGGACTGTTCCATTCCCGAGGGATCCTGACAACTCCACATTTGAGTTCCTCATACCCGGAGAATGTTGAGGTTTACGGGTATTGTTTAGTACAACGCATGTCCGAACTTGTGGTTCAAAGGGTACTAAAGGCGACTGCCGGAGAGTGCTCGGCCTACGTGCTTAAGGCCAGGAGTAATATGGAAGTTCGGAGAGGGCTTAGGATAAAATTTTACGTGAAGTACTGAAAAGAAGTGCTGAGAGCGGCACAGTACCAGATCGATTAGGATGCTGTTGATTCAGTTACTCAACAGCTCCTTTGTAGTTACCCTTAAGAGAGTTCTTGAGGAAGATATATGATTGTTTGCTTTCCATGAGAGTTTGCTCTCATGTTCCAGTTTGATATTAGTTATTTCCAGACCATTGATACCTGTTGCTGATGTTTTTTTACTATATGTTGGTGAGGATGATGAATGGTGTATGCCGGCCTTGACAAAGGACTAGCGCTTGCATTGCCCACACATGCCTGGCACCACGTCGACTTTTGCATAAGATATGATGTGGGTTGAATGATGCTTGGTGATATATATATATAGTTGTGTACATATGCATGAGCTATGAGGCTTGTAGGTCTTTTTCTTAGAAATGTATGAATCATTTTGGAAATGTTCTAATTTCCAGGAATGATCAGCTATGTTGAGTTGAAAATGAACAAAAACATGATGAGCATGAACTGCATGTGGGCGAGATGCCAATTACAATATGTATGAATGATTTGAATTCTATTGCGATATAAATTATTGTTTTATATATATATTATATTGTGCCGTATTTTAACATGTCGTCCCCTTATTGCACTTTTAGGGAGACTCTACCCGTTTTATTTCAGGATTTTTATGAAATTTGTTGCTATTTAAATTATTTTTGTATGTGGCTATCATTATAATATTCATGTAGTATCCTGCTAGGGTTTTTCATCTTATTCATATATTGTTTGCGCATTAGCGTCGTGCTCCATCTTGAGACGTCGAGAGGGTTATGTTCTAGTCGTTTAGGTTTTGGGTCAGCCAACTTAATCGGTTTACGAGTAGTTCGATCCTTTGTAACAGTTTCGGTCTGGGTTGAGAGTATACCGGATTGGGGTGTTACACGCGAGGATGCATAGTGGCATCTACCCCCTTATATATTTATATTAAAATATTATAATTTTTTCACTCTTATTATATTTTAACTTTTGGTGTATTGTAATTAATTTTGACCTCACAATAATTTTATGGGTTCATTAATGCTTATGTAAATTAAAATTACTACTATTGTTATTTATTATTAGAAAAATGTTCAAGTATAATTATATCTAAGTTGGAAATTTTTAAAATATTGATAATTTTAATATATTTATAAATATACTACTAAAAATAAAATTTTTATTTAATATATTATTATTATTATTATTATTATTTATTTGGCAAACATTAGAGCATAATTCTACCCAAATTTAGAATTTTAAAATATTGATAAATTTAATAGTTATATTACTCGGATTAAATTTGTTATTTAACATACATTCTTAATTTAGATTTTTACATATGTATTTATTTATTTATTGTTATCTATCATTAAGAAAAAAATTAGAGTATAATTCTATCAGAATTAAAAATCTTAGAAAAATAAATTTATTTATTCATTAAAAGTTTTACTTAAAATCATTTTTAATATTTATATGCAACTATGTTCTTTACTAAATTAAATGAATATTTTTAAGAATAATATAGTAATATTTTTAAAATCAATTTTGTATATTCGTGATATATATATTATATTAATAAATTTTATATGTACCCACACATCGCGCGTGTCGACGGCGAGTAGTTAGCGGTTGTTAACCATCAAAAACTTAAAACCAAAATCCAATACAAAACCCGACACCTTTTAAACATTCTTAATTTTGCAAGGTTTAGTGGGCTTCAATCACTTGGGGTACTTCATCAACTCCCAGCCCATATATATGCTATGATACAAAGCTTGTCCACGATGGACAGGTATCAATAATCTTATTTGGATAAATAACATCTATTTATTATTATCTATCTATATTTAAAATCAGCCATTTGTAACATGGAATTTCTTTCCTCGTTTAACCGAATTGCATTACGGACGATCGCAAATCCACCACGGGGTTTTCGTTTTTCTTGGCCCGTCTTTGATCTCTTGGTGTGTTAAGAAACAAATGATTGTGTCTCGGTCGTCTGCCGAAGCCGAATACCGAGCATTTGCCTCCACAGCCGCTGAGTTGTCCTGGATACTTCAACTGCTCCAGGAGCTTAATGGAAGCGTCACTCAGGTACCCCCTCCCCCTATGGTGTGATAACATATCCGCTGCATACATCGCCACCAATCCAGTTTTTCATGCTTGCACAGAGCACATCGAGTTTGATTATCATTTTATCCATGATCGGATTGCATTTTATCCGTGATCGAATTCGGTAAGTGCCCACAAGAGATCAAATTGCAGACATATTAACCAAAGGCCTCAGTCGCATACAACATTCTCATTTCATTTCCAAGCTCACACTGACTCCGTCACCGCTGAGCTTGCCAGGGCGTGTAAACCAACGTAGCCCAGTTACTTGGTCGTCATCATCCAAGAATGATCAGGAGTCGGACTCTCAACACGTATAAAGCATCGATGTACCAAGGATCCTCCCGCTTGCGGATTCTTTACACCAAGTTTTCGTTACAAAAGGTGGCCCTCGGAATTCAAAACCTTCATCATTAATCTGTGACGGGCTCACCCCTCTGTTTTAAATTACGGCTAGTGGAGTTATTTTTTACATCGCATTTGCTCTGAAAACCCACTTGAACGCCATATCTTCCATTCCATGGTAAATATCGCACAATTTTGATGCATTTTTTTACAATCTAAGAACGAAGAAAAGTCTTTTTCTTCCCTCTTCTTTTATCAAATTCCGATCCACATCACAATGAGTGAGTTAATGATGTCAAATAACACCTAACACACTAACGCCCAGATGGCTCAGTGCCGGTGGTGGTTGGGCTAGACCGAAATCAGAAAGAGATGTATGCGGCCTTGACTAAGAAAAAGTGATTGATGACAGTGATTTGGGTTTTGCTGCTATGGGATACTAGAATGAGCAGACGAAAGAAAGCTAGGGGGATGGAAGAAGATGTTAGAGAGATTGTGGTGGAATCATGGTCACGAGGGGTGTCTATAAGGTGGGTCTGCCGATTGGGAATGGATTTCTTTGTCCTTCCCCTCCGATTCCCGATTCCCAATTCCCAAAGGGATCACCTCACTTTTTGTAGCTGTTTGCAAGGCCCTGTGGGTGGCCATTATAGACAAATCATCGTCAGCAAAGAGAGCGCCCAACAGCAAAATGTGGTGAGGGCCTCCCAACTGTGACTTGTGACACTCAACCATTAAAGGGGTTTGGAACTCTTCAGAGGCAGCCTCAAAGCTTGCTCACTTTCCAGAGGTCACCCTCCCCACATGATGTTGCATGTCCCTCTCTGGACTACACCTCTGCTTATGAATCACTACATATCTATCTCCCCCATTTCTTTATCAACTTCTCTTTTTTAACTTTCATGTTATATTGTTCCTTGTATGCGACACTGCCACTAATAGAATTTGAGTTCCTAAAGTGACATGACTCACAAACCTCTTTCGTTTTTCCGACGATTCATGACCTTGGCTAAACACTGAAATTTTAGGGGACATTACCACCAAGCGTAGCACATGTGCCCACTATTTTAAAGAACTGCCCCAGGGAGAAAGTGAGACACAAACCAACTTTTCGCTCATAAATAGTTTGACAAAGTTCGAAATTTAGCCATAGCCACATGCTTTAGGTTAAGCCTACCGTTTCTAATTATGACAACGATCATATAAGTTCTAATATATTGACTCTTTTATTAATTATTAAGAAACTAGTAATTAAAAATTACGCTCGAATAAAAATTAAGAAATTCAACCAATCAAAAATAGTTACTTTCATGTCATGTAATCGAGCTCCAATGTTACAACAAAATCATTACCTTTACAAGCTTGGAGATACCGTGCTTAATTTTAATTTTTACCCTAGAGTTGACATCGTCGTATTCAACTTGATTAAGGTCTGATGATGAAGTGATTTTCGTATATATATATATATATATATATATATAATATATATATTGGAGTTAAATGATGAAGGGAAACGTTTCATGGGTGGATCAAGTGGTTGCTAAACTGTAAAGTAGGGAGGAGCCAGCTCATTTGGAATGGGTAAGGCAAGTACGTGAGAGAACACATTTATAATGGGTATAGTAAGTGGGAAGTTGATAGTGGACAGACAAGGAAGGCCCACCATCAAAAGACAAAACATATTCCCTACCTTCCTGCAAAAAGACTGCTTAGCCAGTGTCCCCTTCCCACGTTCCGCTCTATTATAGCTCCCACCTTCTCATAATCCCTAATTACTGATTTGTGTATAAGATGGATGCTGAAAGTAATATATAAAAAACAAAGTATCAAACCCTGATTTTTTAAAATGCCATGCATTTTATGATCTTCTAACCTATACTATAATATTTTACCTTTCAACGTAATATGATATAATTGTAGTATTTGCACGTACGTGTGCTGAGAATGGATACTCGGGTACCTGATTTTTATGCAAATTGGTCCATGTTTTTTATACAAGTTGCGACAAACAAATTTGAATTCGTGGGTAATCTTTTATTTTATTTTTTGACTTTGAGCTCTTGCTTGATATTTAAGTTGCATCAAATTAAGCAGGTAATTTCAAATAGTCGTGACTCATTGATCAATAGTTTCTTAAAGAGAAAGAAGAATCTTATAAAAAAGTTCTTATAAATTACATAAAAATTCACTTCAACATCCAGCAACGTATATAGAACTCCAAAGTAACTAATTTTCGGTATCGAAAGTGACGGCCGACGTGATGTTTAAACTAATTATACTTCATAATTCATATATACCTCACCACGGCCAGGGGCAAGTCTGAATCTCCCATCCAAGCAAGTGCCCCTCTATGTTGGTTTGGTGTCCCTACATTGGCCATGGGAAAAAATGCTACATGGGGAAAGGAGATTATTTATGCCATGGAGAGTGGAGATGCCTAACCCAATCTGCCAACCCTGCACTAAACACTTTTTTTTCTCCTTTATGCAGTTCAAATACCAGCTGCCATCACTCTCTCCCTCCACACCCATTGCTGCTACCCCCACTATACCCACACTATTCTCATGGAGCAAATCCAAGATCATCAAGTGGAGCTCCCCCTCCTTCCATCTCCACCTCACACCAGAACCCATGTGATCGCGGTCCACACCGTAAATTGTAATTCATCAAACGACGCCGTCTCCCTCGACTTGCAACTATCCATTAGTAGTACTCCAACACCGGCGTCAGCAGCACCAGAAGCAGCAACTCCGGCCAGTAGTGAAGCCTTTGGCATGGGGTGGTATCGAGGCAATGTGGAATCGATGAAAAGACATGCAGCAGAACAGATACGGTTGGCTTCGGCCGACAAGGCCCACGCGGAGAGAGTGAGGGAGCTGACTAGGAGGGAGATGGAGGCGGCGGAGTTGGAGTTTGCGAGGGCTAAACATGTGTGGGAGAGGGCCCATCAAGAGATGGAGGTTGCCCAAAAGATGAAGGACAAGGCCACAACCAGGGTTGATCCTTCATGTGTAGAGGTCACTTGCCAATCTTGCCGGCTTAGGTTCCGGCCTTAAATTGGTTTTCTTTTCTTACCGCCGGCTAAGATGGTGTTCAGAGGCGGCTAGCTCATGTACTTTTCCATGAAGAAATAAGAAGAGGGCGGCGTGCATGTTTTTCTTTGTTACTATTATTATATGTTACACTGGATTTGGAGGATCATAAAGCTCTTAATCAGGTAATTGCATATATCTTAATTGATTCTTTTTGTGTGTACCAAGTAAAGGGTGTGACAATAACAAGCCGGGTGTTTTCATCATCTACTGGTTTCATTTAAGAAAACCAATATCATTAGGTACGTTGTGTTCTATTTATATTTTCATTTGATAATTAATTACTAGTGCTTTTTCGTACTGTTTCTTCATTAAAGTTAATTTACGCACATTTAACCAATTTGAGATCATAGTTTTTGACATTTCGTTTGGAGGGTACTGTGAAAGGTTGAGTGGATTATGTCAAGAAGATTAGGACCAAGAAACTTAAAGGTTGGAATTGCAAGCTGTATATATATGCTGCATCATGCGAAATCTCGGATTATACATCGAGGATTTACATATATATATATATATATGTATATATATATACACACATCAGATAAGCTGCAGATCAAAAACCAACCAGTATGTATTCTTTGAACATTTGTAGATATGAAAGCCAAAATAAATTAGAGAATGAAGAAAGTTGAATTCCTCATCTAATGTATTATTGGCGTTGGTAAAGTGCAGGCTTGAAAAGCTAAATTATGCACTTAATTTGTACGATCATCAATATGTTTATCACCTTACATATATATTTATATTGCTGTTCTTTCTAAATTAATTAGTTCGTATTCAGAATGATTATACGGAGCACGTCCGAGTAGAAAATAGGTTTTCAAGGACTGATCATCAGATTCAGCACCTTGGAATCCTCAATTCTAAGAATATTGAAATTCGGAAAAACTACTACGTTTATTAAGGCCAAGAGCGAAATTATACTAATTTATTCTAACATGCAGTAACTACTGGCAAGTCTAAAGCCTAAACTATTCAATTATATATCTTCACAAGAAAACACAGGGCATGCATATACATACATATATATATATATATAAAAGATATGCATAGTATGTTTTTTCTTGCAACCAATTAGACAAATATAAATAGGAGAATTTACTTGTCATACAAAAAAAATTGGATTCAGAGTAGAGGTACCTAGTTAGCTGGTTGAGAGACTCAAATCACAGTGGAGGAATCTAGTTTAATTGCACGACCTATCTTCTCCCCTTCCAAGCAGCGTTTCTACATTTCACCGAATATATACAGTATGTCTGTTTGGTTCTAATGACGCCTTTTAGCAGAACAGCTATCGGGCATTTTTTTAGTAATCAACCACTTCATTATCAAAAGAACGCTGAGTATAAAGGAGAACATCTTTCAACGAAATACATCAACTTCTTTATAATAAAACTCTGAGGCTTCTTATCTTAGGTTAATTCTGGCCAAACGTTTGCATATTGAAATATATAAATGAAGCTGCCAAATGCATTCGATTTATGAAATTCATAACATCTTTTTCTTTCAAATTCTCGGGTTAAATGGCGTTAGCTATAATTTTTCGCCTTTTGTAATGTTATGGCCAATGTAAATTTCAGAAACAGGAATATGAAGATGATTAGGTAAGAGGCATAAGAGGAATATGTATAAATGATGGACATAGCATGATAGCTTTCCTTGAACATACAAGCAACATTGATGGAGAAAGCCCGTGAGCAAAAAATTAGTTGAAAATATAACAAATGTCCACAAAATTTTATAGACAAAATTGGTTTTAGTTAGGTGTCAATTGTCTCTGGAAATGGGAGAACCCGAAATGGCGCAGTTATCAACAATTTTTGGAAGTTGGAGTTTTCAATTTTGGAGATTATCATGACTTGTGCAGAATGCAAATGCCAAATGCTATGTGTATCATCTTCTGAGTCTCTCTCCTTCCTCTGCCTTCTATCTTTATTTCTTAAATATTTGTTTTATTATTAACTTTTCTCAGCGCATGTATTATCAACCTATTCACTGATCCAACGATCATTGTGGAAATTAAGAAATTTCCTTGTTTTTTAATATTTTGTTGAATATGAAACCTAGAGCTTCAAATATCAATTAACACTCAGCCTATAACGTAAAAATTATAACTATCGCTCCAGCTCATTCCTATTTATGTAAACAAAATACAGTTTTGCCTCTGCTTTGTCGAACGAGTCGAGTTCCCATGATACAGAAAACTCCTATTCCATCCGAGGCGGTATTTATACAAGTCACTTTTATCTGAAGTACGGGCAACAATAAACATGCAATTTAGAAATAAAAATATAGATCTCTGGATTCATTGATCAGATTTGGGCGATTATCAAACTTGAAAAAGTCTAAATTCATTTCAATCGAAATCCGAAAAGTTAAGGAAGGGTTCTGATCTTTTATATCGCCGAGTTTTTATTCCTCATTTCCAAATATATGCACCACCTCTTGCACATTATGTATTAAGATTTTGACCCAATAAAATTTACAATTTTAATTTAGCTTGATGTTTACCCGATCTTAATGGGTCATTTATATATGTTTTTAATGGGCCCGATTTAGATCCGCTTGTAAGAACAGTGGATGCATTGATTTCTATTGACCATGATATAATTGGATTTGGCATCTATCACAATAGAAACAAGCAAATGCTTCTTTCCATCAGAGCTTTCTCCCACCAGAACCGGTTGTAAACGAAAGGACTTAAGCTGTCATCCCGTATATAGATATATATGATAGCTTAGACCCGCACATTATGCGGGTCATGTTTGTAAACTTTTTTAAAATTTTATTAAAAAAAATTAACATATATAATATTAAAAAATATTTTTAAAATTCCTTTTAAATAAAGTATAATAAATAAATAAATAATAATTTATAATTTAAAAACTCAATAGTAAACATTTACAATTATTAATTAAAATTTTCTAACAAATATCATTTTGTCAAAATCAAAACTAGTATTTACATTAAAAGCTAATACAACTTGTCTTGCACCAAAAAAATTCAAAATTTCAATTGGCCTTCAATTTTTAATCTTTAAAATTATGCTTAAATGTTATATAATTAATTAAAGTTGTACATTAATTTTTTTATTATTTTGAATATGCAATACATTTTAATTTAATTAATAATATATGAATAAATATAAAATAATTTGAAATGCAAATATCAGTAAATATTTAATTTGAAATCAATTTTAAATTATATAAAAAAATTATATCAAGAAATTTAAAAATTAAGTATTAAATATTAATATATAATTAGTTTAAAATATTTATTTTAAAAAATTAAAAGCAAATATTGACTAAAATGAAGAGCTTTGAGTGAGTAAGAGATGAAATAAAGAGTTTTGGACAATTAGGTGGTGAGCATAATAGTTATTGTAAAACTCGTGACTCGAGTCATAGTTTTACGGGAGTGAACCAGTCGGTTCAACCGTTGGTTCGAGTCGAGTCAGCTTCATGGACCGCGAGCTGAGTTGAGGCCAGCTGTGAGTTATGAGCGATGAGGGTCATGTATGCTCAAGTGTACGATGATAACGTCTAAAAGATGATGAAAATGAGTTATCAAGTATATGGAGGTATACAGTATTGATTGTTATTTTTATTTTATCGCAGAATAGTTTTAGGCCGAATAACGCATTAGGACGCGTTGGATTATATTCGGGTGGGTTATTAGTTATAGAGCATGTCATTTGGATGTTGTTGTGTTTGTTTTATTTTATGGAATTTTTCCATATTTTTCTAGATTTTTTTAGAATTTATTACGAACTAGATATTATTTTGACTCGAGTAGGAATCGAGTCAATACTTATTTACGAAACTGCCATTGATGGTATTTTTCTCCCTCCCGACCCTTCTTCACCCAAACCCTTGCCGCCCACTTTGTTCGTTGCCGCCACCACCATCGACTGTAGCCCCGCCGCCGAAACCAACCGTCTGTCGTCCCCTCTCCGTCGCCATGCCGCCCCGATCGACCACGACCACTGGTCGCCTGCCGGCACGCCGCCGCGATGCCGTGAAGCCGCCTAGGCCGTCGCCACTCCGAGCCTGATTCCGCCGTCGTCCGGGCCGCGCCACCGCCGCTGTGACCTCGACGACCACCCCTCGCTGTCGCCGACGTTTCCCCCATCATCCCGATCGCCGTCGAGGCCGGCTGCAGCCCCGATCGGAGCACGCCGTCGCCGCCACCCATTTTCGATGCCACCGTCGACTACCCTGTTTGACACCACCATTGGACCAAGCTCGTCGAGCTGGTGCCGATAGACCCCCTGATTGCCCCGTCCCGAATCATAGCTGGAAAACCGCCGGAAAACTGCCGACACTCGCCGAAAACTGCCGGAACCGCCGGAAAAATTGGATTCGTGGGAAATTCGCCGGATCATCCGCCGAACGCACCCGATCCAATCTGATCGGACTTCGGACGCCGCTAGGTGCCGAATCCGAGTTTCGAGCCACGAAACGGAAACCCTAACCGTCGCCGATTTTCGACGACGCGAGGTATAATTTATTTTAACTTAATTATTTGAAAGTATTGCTTATTAGAATTGCATGCTAGGATTGGTGAATTGTGTGTTATAATAATATATATAAATGTAGATTTGATTAAGGATAAAATATGAAATTTGTTTGATTGAGTGGTGTTAAAAAATGGAGACTAAGAAACTAATTAGGGTAACTAGGTAATGATCATGATCTAATGCAAACTAGCCTAAGTAGACTTGCTAGAATTGATTGCTAGAATTGATATAGGTTGATGTGTGATGGTTGATGCGTGATTGTGTTGATTGTGTGTGCATGCTATAGGATGTGTGATTCATCATGCGGGCGTTAGTTTTTAGCCTGATTGTGTAGGTACGGTGTAGGAGCTCGCCGCCTAGGCGCGTGGACCCATTTGGAGCTTCTACCAGGTCCGTTTAGGACTCGTTCTCTGTTTTACGCTACTCTATTGTATATTTGATTTATCATGTGCAGGACGAGTTAAGTGGCGTTTTATCGGATCCCACTTAACTCGGGCCATTTAGCCAACAGTTTTATTTCGGATTAATAACCCTCGAGGATGAGATCCCTCGAGTTTATTTTTGAACTTCAGATCCAGCTCACGATGCCTTCGGGCCTATTGTATAAATCCCAACCCAGACCTATATATGTATAGTTTTTGTGTTTTCGGTGAGAGATGGGATGAGGGGTACTTGCGGCCACATCTTCAGATAGGGCGTGTGCTCGGAAGAGCGGGCTCTGGAGCTGGGGAGAACCCACTTTGTTCCCGAAGGATCCGGACAACTCCACCTTTGAGTTCCTCAAACCCGGAGAAGTGTGGAGGTTTACGGGTACTGCAATGCAGCGCATGTCTAGACTTGTGGTTCAAAGGGTACTGAAGGCGACTGCCTGAGAGTGCTCGGCCTTTGTGCTCAAGGCCAGGAGTAATATAGAAGGTGCAGAGGGCGGTAAGAAATGAAATTTGATGCGAGAAGCGATAGAGAAATGGCCAAGGTATGAGAATGAGAAAGAAAGGGGGATGCTGTCGACCCGAGGGCGACGGCTCCCGTATGTGCCCTGATGAGAGTTCTTGAGGAAGTATATGGTTTTGATTCAACATGAGAGTTTGCTCTCCTGTGCCAGATTGATATTAGTTATTTTCCGGGCCGGTAACACTCGTTACTGACGGTTTTTCTATATATATGTAGGTGAGGAATGCGAGCGATGAAAGCTGTCGGGACTGCAGAGGAGCAGCATGGAACCACGCACATATGTACCTGCCGCGTGTAACGTATGTATAATGATGGTGTGTTATTGTTATGTAAATGATAATTTTGATGTGTTTGCTTGAATGAATTACTTGTTATGAAACGAACTAATAAATATGAATGAGTAGGGAGCCTTGGAGTTCAGACTCGGCTCGGGTAAAAACGAATGAGATAATGATTTAATGTCAATGTAGATTGGTATGTGTTATCGTATTTTCATAAAATATTTATATACCCTTGTTGTGGACAGGTGGGCCCCTATTGCACTATTAGGGGAAACTCTGTCCGTTCTTCTGTAATAGCATATATTTTCTTTTGGTTTCTCATTTATTTTTTGTCTTGTTTTTGCTTGTACATCATAGCATGCATGTAGGACTGCGTTAGAACCCAATTGTTCCCATTCATGCATTTCACATTTGCATCTCCATCTTGAGACACCGAGAGTAGATCCGGGTCGGCTTAACCGAATCTAGTAGATTAGCGAGCGGTTCGGTCGCCGGTGACATTTCCGGGTCGGTTCACGGGTGAGCCGAAACGGGGTGTTACAGTTATAGATATGAGAGATAATTAGGAGGCGAGTTAAAGTGTAAAACCCAACCTATTGATTCAAAGTTTTTATGAGCGGTGTGGCTTTGGGTATTGGGCACCAAAAAAAGTAATATCTAGAAATTTAAAAATTAAGTATTAAATATTAATATATGATTAGTTGAAAATATTTATTTTAAAAACTAAACTAAATATAGACTAAAATGAAGAGTTTTGAGTGATTAGGAGATAGAATAAAGAGTTTTGGACAATTAGTTGGTGAGTACAAGAGTTGGAGATATGAGAGATTATTAGGAGGCGAGTTAGAGTGTAAAACCCGACCTATTAATTCAATGTTTTTATGAGCAATTTGGCTTTGGGTATTTGGCATGTTTGCTATTGAGTTTTATTTGGTTGGCTCCAAATACTAAGCATAATGAGTTATGTCATCTCTTTAAAACTAATTAATCAAGTTAAAGATCTATAATTCATACCTACTTATAAAAATGATCTTACCTCAGTAAGTATTCGTGAGACTAAGTTAATGAATCACACAATTTACCTACCTTAGAAAATTTCGTCTCCGAAATTTCTACACTTTGCCTGTCACTAACCTCAGCACACGACCTTCTTTAGCTCGTAACTGGCAGCCTAGCCAACGTTTCTAGTCTAACCCACCATCTAATACAGAACCAGAAGCTTTGATACAATTTGTAATGACTTGGCCCAAAGTGTAATATAATGAGCTAAGTCATTTTTTCAAAAGTGGTTAATTAAGTTAAAGTTCTATAGTCTATTCTTACTTATAAACAAAATCTTACCTCAGTAAGTATTAGATGTTGGACTAAATCGAGGGAACGCACAATGTCGTGGCCTTATAGTTGTTCCAAGTGTTTAGTTAGTCGAGGGTCGTGTGTCGTGTTAGAGTTGTATCACATGCAACCTTGGGGCAGCCTTTAGCCTTAGACATGCCCTAATAACCTTCCCTAGCCATCCCCTTCTTTTTTCCCTCCTTTTCCCCTCTCCTTCCCTCCATTTTCCTCTTAAGGCCTAGTATTGGGGACCAGAACTGCGGCGCTAGAGACTCCAGGTCGTGTCATTGGTGTGCATGAGAATGTGCCTTGCATCTGCATGGCGTCGCGGTGTTGAAAACCCTAGCAACCATCTCTTTTCCCCTTGTTTCTTCCTCCCTTTATCCTCCTCCTTTTCTTCCTCGTTCCCTTCACATTCCTCTGGGTACGTATTTTTCCCTTTTTTTGATGTTTTGCATGATTTGTAATGTTTCATGTAGATCTTAATAAAATCATATAAATAATAGTATTTTGATCATTTTGATATGTTATTCAACATGTTTTGCATGTTAGATCATTAGAAAAAAATGATTTATATATAAAGTTTGTATCTTTATTGTTGTTTCGATTACGTATTATGTGTTTGATGATTGTGCGCGATAAAATAATTTTTAAATTACTTAATCAAGGTTATATAATAGTAAAAAAATGTGAACTTTATAATTTTGGATGCATTCGAGTTGCCTGGATCACATTCTAATTATTAATTAAATAAATAAGCAATGTAATAATAATTTTCGTGGGTGTTTAATTTTAAAACGAACCAACCGTGTGGCCTAAATTAATTCCATAATAAAATTAATTAATTTATTACTTGATAAAAGATTTAATTAATAAAAATCATTATTCACACATTGGTTCAAGTGATTACGACATCTCAAATCACTCTACTGGAGCCAATCGAATCTATCTGATTCAAGATCTTTCAAATTTCATACCTTAATTTGTCTCAGTGATTTAATCATTGGGTTGTTAACTAATTTACCAACTAGATCAGACTATTTTAACAACTATTTAAATACTACATGATTGTTTAGTATATTTAGATATCTCACATTTAAGTATCCAAAGCCTGGACATGCCAACATCTTTTGATATCTCAACTATGTGGATTTAGTCCTAAATGATGTTCCTAATATACCGACATCACATTTATAATCTTAGTACATAATTTAATAACATGTTCAATTTATTGCACGATATCAGATTACATGTGCGAGCACGATTATTTGATCAGATTGGTGTATGGTTGTTTCATTCTCGTTACATGTTATGCATCTTTGTTGTATTTAGAATTGCATCCCTATTAGTTATTTGAGACTTAGTGACACTCATTGCTTACGCATTTTCTTATAATATATAGGTGAACAAGTTTATTGTTGGCCAATATAGCTGTGCAAATCATGGGGACAATGGTCGATGCTAGGCCGATGGTTTGGTGTTTTAGGCTTTTGGTTGCTTGTGTGTGTCCTTTGAAGACTTTGTTAACTACTGGATATGCATCTGATTTATTTTGTGTCGATATCTTAAGACTACGGATTATGTGTTGAGAAGATGTGGTTGTATGGCCTTAAGACTTGTGTTCTGACCTATGTCGGCTTGTGTCTCATGATATGATTTGATATTATGACAATTTGCTAGCTTTTATACGTTATTATATTTACTATGTTTTTTAGGAGGAATACTTTGTGGTACGCAGGTTCAATTTATTTTGTGCAAGTTAGTCCAAGCCCCGGAATCACGGAGATGATGGTTAAATAAATATCCATGTACACAAAACAAATGTTATTTGTGCAGGGACATGGATAAAAGAAGGAACATAAGATAGAGGAACTTCTGTGATATTATTGTAATTGCAAGAAAATGATTAATGTGAAAACTAAGCACGTCCACAATCTGATGAATGCAAAATCTTTGATAATGTGAATAATTTGAAAATGTGGCATAACGTCTAAGAAATGTTTCTATAAATGTTAAATGATATTATGAAATTTTTTGTAATTGTTCTGCGATTGAATGATAATTATCTAAGTTGTGTAATTTTTCTATCGTCTTATTTATAGGTGAAACTACTATATTTTCTCTAGAAATTTAGTCTACTTTATAAAGTCGACTCATTTAGGTTAACCTATTTACATGAACCAAACCCTAGATGTTTTCCATACATTGTGGCATTGCTTTCACATTAGATTTCATCAGGTTCCATTTTTTGATATCTTAATTGGTTAGGTCTTTCTTGTGTCAATTCTTTATTTTAATGAGTTGTGAATTAGTATCCTAAAATTTATCATTTTGATTTGAATAGTTTCATGGGCTGAATCAAAGTGTTAATATAGAGAGTTGAAGAGGTAAAGGGATTAACTACATGATAAGAGAAGGTAAAAGTGTGACGAGAGTGAAAAATTTCATTAGTTAATATATATATATATATATATATATATATATATAGGGAGCTAAAGAGAGTGTGTACAGGAGTGGTGCTAAGATGAACAATGACTAGTATAAGTAATATGAACCACAACTGTCTTCCTCCCGACCCAAATTAAATCACGTAAAAAAATTCCACTCCCTTGACCTTGTTGCCAAGGCCTATCCAGCCAAGCACAGCCGGATCTTGCCACCAGCAGCCAAGCCTTGTCACAATGGGCTTGATCTGGCCACTACTGCCAATCTCAACCAGGGGCAACTAGATTCAGATCCAAAAAAGCTGACAATTTTTTTGTCGCTGGCAGCTAAATCCAATTATTGGCGATGGCTAGTTTCAACCGAAAAAAATAGAACCAATCATCTGATCAAGGGTGGCAAAGATCTAGCCGCTGACAATGGAAGAGAGAGCAAAGAGGGGTGGGGGGAGGCGGAGTTTAGAGTTTTTTGTTTATTTAAATGAGATGCAATATGTATTCTTCTTATAATTAGACGATCCATTGTTTATATAAACTTTAATTTATATATATATATATATATATATATATATTAACCCAATAAATAAAATGTTGATTTTGCATCTATCACTAACAGTCTCGATTCTAAAAAATAATTTTACCCTCGTCCTTCAGGATTGTCGTCTTAATACATATATGTATTAATGGAAGCATTTTGCATGAGAGTCGCGGGGCCAAGACACCTTCCTTCTTAAACCAACAGGAAAAACAATTTTCTGGGGATTTGCACATGATCTAATAGAGAATGAAGAATAACATACATCATGAGAAAAAAAAGGGAGAGAAAAAATTACTCTCTAATTCACTGTACTCTCCTCAAGTTTTACCAACAAAATGTGAAGTTAAAATGCATGGGAAAAAAACACAGATACAGTGATGAAATGCTAATAGAGTATTGGGTGATTTTCACCAACACAACCAAGAAACGAAGCGAGGAAAAGTCTTCATCATTGTTCTTCTTATGCAACCGTATTATCATCTAATTCTTCCTCTCCAACGTCTACTTCGTCGTCCCCGGCGCCATCGTCGTTGATAGCCCACTGAGCAGGCGGCGTGCACTTGGCCTTGTGCCGGACCTTCCAATCCATGGCCTGGCACGCCCGCGAGCAGTAGTTCACGGCGCCGCAAACAGAACACCTCCTGAACTCGTGCCGCCGCGTCTCCGGCCTGCCACACCCCCCGTACGAGCACAGCCGCAGCTCCGCGCCTACCTCCTCGCCCGCCCGCCCGCCGTACCACTCCACCATGAACCGATTCGCCGAGTCCGGCTCCCGTTGGGGGACATCGCAGCCGAAGTCGCTCAACAGCAGGCACCCCCGCCGTCGGCGCACACTACCACACCGTGGTGATCCTCCGCCGCCTTCAACGTCGTCGTCGGGAGTTTGTCGGCGCCGGCGCCCAACACGGAGGCGAGCTCGCGGGCGTTGGATTGGATGAGGAAGCGGCGGCCCTCGGGGATGTTTTGGCGGACGCCGTAGCCGTCTTGGAGGCAATGGCCGAGCTCGCGCAGGGCGTCGACATGGCCCAAGAAGGCGGCGCGGGCGCAGAGCGCCACCCCGGCTCGCAGGTCCTTGTCCCCTTTACCCCCGCCGGAGCCATTGAAGTGTATCACCGCCAGCGAATACAGCGCCGGGGCGTGCGACGCTATCGCCGCCTGCGCCATTAGCGCCGCCCCGGCCCCCCGGTTTTGAAGGCAGTAGAATCGGATCTGCACACACAAAACGGTAAAAGCTCAATCTTTTACCTCCATATATGCACACACACACATTTGTTTGGTATGTGTACTTAACGCTAAACCAACAACGTGCAGCCAAGATCGAAATCGGAAAGACTCACCATGCCAAGAATGTAGCAAGCTTCGGCATTGCCGGCGTCGGCGCAGAGGTTAAGAAACCGGTGAGCGGAATCAGACCAGTTGTTGGCCTTCATGGCGAGGGCCTTGGGCGAGGCCTTAGCCAAGACGTGAGGGGTCGTGCCCAATCTGTTCAATCGCTTGCATCTGCCCATTCATCACCAACGCCAAAACAACCCAAAAAACCATTATGATATCTCCATAATCGCAACATCACCAGCCACCAAGCAAGATAAATAAATCAAGTGCACATACGTGATGAGGACATTGGCGATGTCGGAGGGGCAGGAGGCTGAGATGCTGAGCTTGCAGAGGACCGATAGCACGAGGTCGTCGGGCAAGCCATGGAAGAAGTCGTGACAAGCAGTGCTGGCGCCCTCCGCCGCCGCAGCTGATCTCCATCTTTTTCGGCAACCATCGCGTTCCCCTCCGGCGTGGCCACCGCGCCTCTTCCTGATTGCCATTTTGGACTCGGAGCAGCTAACCCTCGACGCCACCGCCGCCGCTCGTTGTCATCTTCGTCGTCGCCGGCGAGAAGACCGACCAAGTCTAGAACAAAGGATAGCGTGCCCCTGTTGCCCTTTTATTGCTGGTCTCCCCGAGTCTAAATGACTGATTTATCCCTTTACTGCCCATTCATTTACGGTGCCGACCGAGATCAATCGGCATTGCGGTCAAACGGCGTTGACGCTAACGCACCGGTCTCTGGTCTCCCCCACCCCCCCGCCGGTTCTAATTCTTGGGTGAAATGAAGCATCCCCTTGTTATCTATCGTATTTTCATTTACCTTCCCTATGTTTTTAATTAGTAGGTAAAGTGTGGAAGATACCATAAATGTTTATGCAATTCTTTTACTTAAAAGAATCGTGTTAACCTTTTAGCTTTTGTTTTGTTTTGCCTTTTTTTGGTAGGCTGCTCAATTGTTGCCATATTGAAATGCATCAATTGGGATAGCATTGCACTCTTAGAATTAGTAAGAAACTCCAAAACTTGTACGCATAGCTTACTTACTGAAACATGATCAGAACTCATTGAAATAATTTCACAAAACGTGGTTTTCTTTGTCTTTGCTATATAAATATTCATCATTTAATTTGTCTTTCATAAAATCATACATTCACTCGAGATTTAGCAATGTATAACAAACTTCTTGATGCAAATATTGTTTCAGTGCATGCATTGTTAAAAATTTTGTTCGAAAATGCGCAACAATAATTTGTGACTATATTTTTTCTTCAAGAGGGTAAAAATGAAAAAAAGGTCAAGGAGCATATTTTGGCAATTTTTTGGATTAGAAAAAGCTAAGAAACAAAGTGATCAATTTAATTTACCACCAATGTTTTAAACTGCATGGTTTTAGTTGGTATTTGTTGTCATGGTCTGTTAGATGATTCAATTTTTGTGGTGTGTACGTTCGTTTTTACTTAAGGAGTGCATGTGTCAGAGGATGGGGAAGCAAGTTTTTAGGCGTTGATTTTTTACTGGTAAGCGGTTGTGGAGTTAGTTTCAGTGAAGGGCAAATAAAGGTAAAAACTGTCTCGATAGGTAATTAGTCAAAACGGATTTTGTACGACAATAGCACAATAAACGCAGGTTCCATTGGTACGGATTGAATAGGGGAATGACCGTCCTTCATTTTCTAACGTTCCGAAGTTATCTGAGTATGAGGGCCTCCCATGTTTTTTATTTTTTTATTTTTATTTTAAAATTCATTTCCATACGCAAACAGATTTTTCTAGGCTGTAATAATTAAAGCAAACTTGAACCGTAAAATTAATCTGTGCCCATAGTTGGGGATTAATACATTCAGCGATATTAACAGTATAGCTAGCTAGTCTACAAATAAGCTATGATCGCGACAAGAGTACTGGTGCATTTGAAATTTATTTTGCAAATTAATTAATCTATTTGGTAACTAGACCGTCGATCCTTACTTACAGCTAGATGTGGGGATCCTAATTTATATATTCTGTCGATTAGCCATTAAAAGGGATCGGCATGCAATCAGGACCATCGCCCAATTGGAGTGGGTAGTTGATTGTAAGTGTTGATTAATTTTTGACCAGTAAATTATGTCTCGCTGGTGCAGCAAATTACAATATACATGGTGGCCAACGTATCATTGCTGTTTGAAATTATTATTTATGTTGATTAATAAGAAAAGGTCGCACAAGATAAATAGTTGACATGTTATATATCTATAATAACTAACTAAAGGCTACCTCCATGTCTAGATTAATTAGTTACTAGTCAAACAAATAATATTTTTCTATATAATTAAGAATTGAAAGAATTATACATATATATCAAACAGATGCAGTGGAAAATATATGCTGCTTTTGTATTAATAATTAAGCTTTCTCTAGCTTCATGCCGTGGGAGACATGATTATTAGTTTTGAATTCGGCATAATTATTAGCATATATAATACCATATACCTGCACATCGACGCTAGCTGGGCCTTTAGATTGAGGTGTGTCACATGCTGTTGACGTCGTGGGGGCGGAGGTGGATTTATAGTATGCGCAGGTATACATCGGTAGGAGCGACCTTGATCATGTGTATATGGTAGATAGAACATGTCGTAATTGTGAAAAGCCGATCGAGTCATTGTGAATGGGGTAGGTCGATGTGCGTTTGAAAGGGATCAGCTGCGTCTGTTTCAATGGAAAGCCTCCACTGCATGCATGGGTTAATTGGGAGGTGGGTCACTCACCGCTTTTACTCTACGACTGTTTGATGAAGCAGGGCAAGTCGTCAAGAACGTACCCATGTATTTGACCGTCGCAAGTACCGCGGGCATTGATCGGTTGACGTAGTCTATCCATTTGACCAGATTTGATCGGTTAATTATTATCTAAACAAAAAATATTTTGCGTCCATCGGCTCAAATTAACACAATTTCTTAAATTACGCGGACTAGGACGATTGGACTCATACTTATGATATATATATATATATATATACACGCCTAGGCTGATATTAAACAATTACCTCTTATCTTAATTTTAAATAATTGGCCGATTATGCTCATAAATCTATAAGCAATTAAACCCATGGCATTCATTAATCTACACCTACATAAAGGGGCATTGGCAATTAATTTGGCTGCATAGGTAATTAGCAGATGGTATAATATATATATGAGCTACAGTTCTTATAACTTATATGAGCTATAATTTTTATTTTAAGTAATTTAACGTGTCCCCATACTTAAAAACTATATAAATAAATAGAAAAAATAAATATTAAGGGTAATTCTAGAATTTTGACACATTCTAATCTTTTAACCCTTTCATCTTAATTATCAAAATAATTATAATAAAAATTAATTTAAAAAATTATTAACTTGTACATCTTTCAGAAAATTAAAAATAAGTAATAGTGATGTTAAAAAAATTATTTTTTATCAACCACACTCTACTTTTAATATATATATATATATATATATATATATATAAAATTTTATGAGATCGGCTAAAAAAAGTTTAAATTAAATGTGTAACTCATATAAATTATAAGAAGTGTAAGTCATATAAAATTTTCATATATATATATTATATATATATATATATTATGTCAATATTATTTTTATTTAGATAGAAGCTGCAGATAGCTAGCTAATTTTATAATGTTTTAATATTTTTATTTAAATATTATTGCATGCACATGACTTCAATTATTAAGAAATAGAGTTTTTAAACGGTAATGGAAGCAAAATTTTAGAGGGGTTGCTCTTGGGTGGATAAGAAAGTACCCAAAAAGACCTTAAGTGAAAGTCATATTATATTGAGGCCGGATGTCGTAAATTTTTAATAGTTTATTATTTACCCTCAAAAGCTCAAGTTTTTTTTTAAATATAATTTGAAATTTACTTTAACATTTTTCTCAGCTTTTTTTGGTCCGATACCACATAAATTATTGTCATTAAATTAGTATCACTTGTTTTAAGAAAAAAATTATTAAATAATTAGTTTAACAATACTATTGATGCACGAGTTTTCCCAATCGGTGGAATGAGCAATTTTGAAAGCCCAGGTCGCATCGAAGTGTTGAGACGTCGGCGGACAAACAGAGGTACCATTTACGATCTGACTTTATCCGTCCAGGAACACTCATAATGTCTTAAATTTGGGTTGCGGAATTATTTGGACATAGTCAATTAATTACCCTTCAAACTTACCTGTGTTTCATTTTAACCGACCATTACTTCGTTCACCTCTTTTTACTCACCTTATTTTGGGCGTTTGTATTTCCTTCTCCTTCAAGATAGGGGCGTGCACCACTTAAGGGAACAATATCTCACTTTCCTTTGAACGATAGTTTCGTGCAGATTAAGAACCGGGCTGCATATCTATATGTACATGCCGCATTCAATTTATCTCTGATTTAGAGAACTTCGTATGTGAGTGAAGCCCAAAAATATTATGTGCCCTTTATCATGCACATGATGTTTAGTTAGGGTGGCTTCGTAGTCAAGCATTTACATTCTACAAATTACATCGTCGCCCACGGTTGTCCCCATGCAACTTCTTAAATCGGCCAAGTTCGATGGTGTTG
The DNA here is from genome assembly GCA_033002965.1 of Piper betle. Taxonomy (NCBI): domain Eukaryota; kingdom Viridiplantae; phylum Streptophyta; class Magnoliopsida; order Piperales; family Piperaceae; genus Piper; species Piper betle. The sequence goes on along the minus strand of JAURVB010002382.1, from coordinate 67,986 downwards.
CGTCTACGCAGTTGTTCAAGTTGATTGGAAGGGACGGCGACGCATTTAGCAGCTACAATTATAAATAAATCTTCGTGTGGTATACACACAAATGTGGGAAGGAACAAGTTTTTCTTCAATTATATTGACTTGTGAAAAAAAATCTCAATATCTGTAGGCTTCTACCAACCGAGGCAGAAGTAGTGTATATAGATGTTGGTCCGGTGCAACTCTTGCAAATCATTGTGGTTGGACCAATCCTAAAAATATCATCCATCTGCCCCCAATTACAGTCCTAGGAAGGCAAGAAGAACATATCTGATTTGTGTTAATTCACTGTTGGCTCCAACGAGCAGCAAAGCATTATCAATTATCATGTATCCCTTAATATGTCAACCAGCACCCATGATGGCAGCCGTCATCTACTGATTAATAGTCTCGTCTTTATATAGTTATAATTTGAAAGAAGAGCATACTTATGTCATAGCTGTATTCCTGTATGCACGCCCTACAAATATTCAGATCATAATCAACAACTTCTAGCCTAATCCAGTAGAAATTAACGAGTTAACTGCACTAGCGCCTAATCAGTGGTACGCGTCATTAGCACTGTTTAAATCGTGCCCCTTATGGGTGTCTTCATAAGTTCTATAAAGACAGCCTTGCTGCTCTTTTTTGTTCACATGTAGTCTGCTCATTCATTACAAGACGGACTATATATATATAGATTGACAATGTAATTTTTATCTTATTTTTCACTCGAAGCTAACTAACATGCAGCTAACCACATTTTTGAGATACAAAAGCATGAATTATTAACCGAGCTCTATGATCTACTACATTTATAAGAAGATGCTAGTACGTACTGTGAACGATCGATATGCTTCTCTATTAAATCGAGTTTAGGTTTGTAGTATCTGAACCACACTTTTGTTAGATTTATCCCACATCAGCCGTAGAGGGTGTTGATAATTTGTATATAAGTTAATTAGAAAGTCGCCTATCACCTGTTGCGAAAATTTTTGAGGAGTCACTGAATCGGAATTGGTTATTGAGGGAGTCACTGAATCAGAATCGATTTTTGAGGGAGTCACTGAATTGGATCGAATCGGTGAGGAATTGATTTAGTTGAATCAATTTAAATTAGTCTTATACAAAAATTTTAATTTAGTCAAAATAGGTAGGTTTTAAGTTATAGAACATGTCATTTTGATATTATGGTATATATTATCTTTTATAATATTTTTTCATATTTTTTGGATTTTTTAAAATTATTTAAAATTAGTTATTATTTTAGACTTGGGTCGGATTCGACTCAAGCTTTGATTATGATAATGTCAGTGCTATTTCTTTTATATCTTTCCCCTCCTCTCTCCCATACCCACCACCCTCCTTCCCCCGTCGTCGTCGTCGCCGCCGCCGCCTCACCCACCTCCCCCCACCAACCATGTCCCGTCCCTCCCCGCCACCGTCGCCTAGCCCTCCCTCCCCCGGCTAGCCCCGCCCCGCACCGCCGTGCCCGCCCCGTCGCCCTGGGCAACCCTATGCCCCCCGCCCCGCCCCACCCTGCTCCCCACGCAGCCGCCCCACCCGGTTACCCCCTTTCGCCCCTCCAGATCATCTCCCCCTCACCCCCCACCCAACCCCTCGATCGCCCAATCGCAGCCCCATCCTCCCCCCGCCCTATTTATCGCCGCTATTCGGAATTGGCCGATTTGGGCTGATTCCAAAATCGGTTTGAATCGATTGGAATCGGCTCAAATCAGTCGATTCACTAACTGATTCTTATTGAAACCGATTTAAATCAGTTAATTCCAAGTAGAATCGGCTGATTTCTCCGTCTATGCCTGGTATTACTTGGGGAGTGTTAAATGATGATAATTTCAGATCGCTCGATGTGTGAATGGGATAAATAAGAGAGTGCGGATTGCTTGATGTGTGAAGGGGATAAACAAAAGAGTGCAGATTGCTCGATGTGCCAGATGATTTTTGGTATGGTATGGGTCATGCAATTATCAGGCATCGATCTATTGTATTTTAAACTATTGGCTCAAGTATGTGTTAACTTATAATTACGCCAAAGTTAATTTATTATTAGGGATATCTTAACAAGGAGATCAAGACAATGCCTGGCACCCTATATTAGTTAAATATACCAATTCATTCCATCCATCAAAAGATTGTAGCCCATTATAAATATTCTCATTCCCGGTAATGGGGATAAGAGACGCATATGGGAAGGTGATGAGAGGATGTTGCTTAACGCATTTGCACTTGTGTGATCAGTTGAAGCTGCGTCGGGAGGAGAGACCAATGGAAGACGACCACGTGAGGGAAAGAGATGAGGGAAGGGTATGGAGTGTTAGTGAAGGGAAGAAGCCGGTGATGCTCTTTGAAGCAAAATTTGGGTCAAAAAAGTGAGGCTCAAAAAAGAGAGAGGCTTAACGCTTCTTAATCCGTACTCTGAGCAAAACACTTCTTAATTTGGTCAAACGGGGCAAGTGGAGTTGGCCCTTGTTTCTTTGTTGCCATCCAAAAATATCTCTTTCTTTCATGATCTTTTTCTGGTGGTTTTGGGCTGGCATGCCGTAGAGGGCTTGTGGTCAGGTCAGTTTGGTCACCTTCTCCCCATTAATATATATGTTGAGTTATTATTTAGGGTCTAATTATCTGGGGTGTTATGTTGGAAGCAACTAATTACTTTGAAAGTAATTAAAAATCAAATATATACCTGGGAGCAACTAATTACTTTGAAAGTCATGTTGGTATGAGCTGCAGCTGTTATGGAATCAGAATACATACATACATACATATATACATATATATATATATAGGACTATGATTTATTCAGCTGAATTTAAGATTGGTTTTCTAAGTTAAGTGGTATTTATCTTTTTGATCAACATTTTGATACCATGCACACCTCATAAATCGGAAGTATGTCCCCGGCCGACTAATAATTGTGTAATGTGCTTATCACCAAATCAGCCTAATTACTCAATTTCAGTCGCTAACTACAACTGAAGCCCAACCAACATAGCAACATAGATAAAGCAGGTAGAATGCTCAAAATGAGCACTGCTTATGGAATATTTGTTAGTAAGATTGATTATGAACGTCAGAAAATATTCTGTGCACACTCTTGGGAAACGTCAGATAGAATCGGAAGAAGACGATCGTGTACCGGAACATGTTGTAAGCAGCTAGACATACAATTGACACACGCTAAAAATCTCTTTCTGAAACCAGCGGAGATATTCTGTTAGTGGTGCACATTGTATCTGCTTCCTTCTTACACCACAGCTTTCTAACGTTCGTAGATAGTACCTGACGTAGAAGTAAGACCTTTCCTTCTCCCTCCGTTTGAGTACGTACGTAAGCCCCCATTTTGTACATGCTAACACGCACCTCCTCCTTCACCACTTGTTCCGCCTCTCAATATTTATATATGTATAAACCCGTAATAATGTGTCAAATTATGATCTTAAACGTTATGGAGCAGGGACAAGTCTCATGTGGTTGAACGAAGATGCTTGGAATACGTACAAGCAAGTAATGGGCCACCAACAATGTAATGGGCTTAAGACAATGGTTGATCGGCTAGGTCCATGTTGTCCGGTTTGTGCTATATACGGCCATTAGTATTACTCCGAGTGCCGCTGTATTTGGTCTTGTGAAAGATGATGGCAGTTGAAGACTGTTGAGACACAGAGTTCTGAGACGCATGCAGGTCGACATGAATGAGATCAATGAAGAGAGCATTTAACTCGGGCATGCTACAGAGAAGGGAGGGTTGGTAGAGTTAAATGGCTGTAGTATTAATGCACCCTCTCGGTCGCCTTAGCACTCCTTCAACGGTACCTATGATTCATATATAGTACTCCCAAAATGTTTTCCCCCTAGTTCATTCGTCATTCATTCTTCAATATGGAAGGCCTTTCCTTTAGCACTTCCCTACATTCCCTCTGATCTTCCCCTAAACCAGCCATGGCCCTTCGCTTGCCTTGCAGGCTCTCTTCTCTCAGCTTAGTCCTCATCCTTTGGGTGCATTTTGCTGGTTTGGATGGTCTGCTTGTCCGTTTTGACAAGGTGCCAACTGCCCGGACTAGATTCACCTCCGCCGTCTTTGTTTATAGGATCCAAGACGCCACCGGCCATAACCCATGTCTTAATACTGGTTCGTGTTCGCTTTCATGTGAGGTAAATAGTACTCCTCTCTCTTTTCCTGCATTTGCTTGTAAACGTGTCATATTTTTCTTTTGAGTTTGCTAGTGTGAATGATTATGCAGATGCTTTTAGCCTTTTATGATATCTAATACGCTTATTGTTTCTCTAGTACTTGGTGGTGATACATTCGTCTCATTCTGTCTCTTTCCGTTAAACCCGTATATACATAATTAGCTGGTACCTGATTTTAAGACTATGCCTACTGCTTTTATTTGGCTTTACTTTATCGAGCAGCTTGATGGGGTGCTGATGGAATCATGCCCAATTGGTCTTATCAAGCTGAGGAACTTGACCCCTAACCATGAGCACAAGTTTCACCTGAATGCAACCACCTCAATGGGTGACATTGGCTCATCATTATATAAATGGTTTATAGGTACTGATGCAGTTTTTGCCGTTTGTGTTTTGATGTATGGACGTTATGATATATATTATATAAAACTTCAACTAATTTGAAGCTCAATCAAAAGAACAAAATTGCTCTGTTGAATTCGTACAACTACAGATACATTGCCACCAACTGCCACTCTTTCGAGCAAGACAAGTTTCACAAACGCAGCAAGCATTACTGTTGACATTTCTTTCTCTGAGCCTTGCATAGGACTAGGATTTAAGTGTTTGGAAGCTTCAAAATGTGATGTGAGTAGGTCTTCTTCTTCTTCTTCTTCTTCCTTTTAAGATGATTAAAAAAGTTGTAGCCGTTTCACTATCACGGCTTGCAGGTTGCAGTAAATGGTCCTGCAACTATTGACACTTCTACACTACAAGTAGTGGAACCAGATACTAAATACAGAGTGGGAATTATGTTCTCCTCCAACAGCCTTTATGGTCGTGTGGTGGTTCGTATGACCGATAAATTCTGCAGTGATGAGGCGGGAAATCTCTTCCAGAGAACGAATAGCTCAGTCACCATCATCCACTTTGGTAGGGAGGTTCTCTTATTCATTTTGTTACATAATTGTCTCTATAACAACGTCGAGTTTCGAACTTAATTAGTGATTCTCTTGTAAAATGTTACAGATAGAAGAGAAGTAAACGTGGACTTTTGGACCTTGGTCCCATCGTATGAATTACAGATTGGGCAAGTTTTAAGAACTGTTCTCGCCACTAATAAAGTCGAAGAATTGCAAATTTTCTTGGACTTCAGTGATTCTGTATTGAATTCAACCCAGGAGGTTTTGTCTGCAATGGAAGCAAGCACAGGCAACCTAGTGCCAGTAGCCAGTGGCAGCCATGCAAACCGTCGATTCTCATTTCAAGTAAACCAGCTTCAACCTACATTTCAAAAGTTCTTCGTTTTAGTAATTGAAACTGAAAGTGGGCATCATGATTTTTCTGTTTTCCAGCTTGAAAAGCTTGAAGGAAGTGAGATAGTGACTGTAAAACTGCAATCTTCCTCGCTTGTTGGAAGGTCAGGAAGTCGTGTCACTCCTGTTAAACCAATTGTGTTCCTCTACGGTATAATGTTCGTCTGCATCTTTTATTCTGCTATTCTGTTAGCTTCTGTCAAATTTCTTTGCAAATGCCTCACACACATAAAGTTAAGATTGGAGTGATCTTGCTTCAATAGATTCCACCAAGCCAGGAGTAAGGCTCACTACAAGCACACAAGGGCCAACAGCAGAGTCCATTATTCATGTCATTATCGAATTTACAAAGCCTGTATTTGGCTTTGATTCTTCCAGAATTGAAGTTGGAGGAGGGAGCATTTCAAGGCAGGTGCTTATGGTGCTCATTAGACATATAAGTTATATCAGTTTAGCCTCTGCCTCTGATCTATCTCCAAACTTTGTACAGATTCAAAGAACATACCAAAACATTATATTCAACAACAATCACCTTAACCTCAGAAAATGAGGTTTCCATAGTTGTCCCCGAAGGCAAAGTCCCTGATATTTCAGGAAATTTAAATATGGCTTCCAACCAGTTGCGTGTGGAACATTGTAATTTAACCCTCTTCTACTACCTTACTCCCATTTCTCTTTTACCATCTTGTTCCCATTTTATAACTATGCAAACTTCTTCGTTATTATATTGTAGTACTTAGTCATAAAGTTGTTGTGGTGTGCAGATTCAACCCTGCCAACATCAATCGCATTGCATTCCTTCGTTACTGCCGGCCTGCTTGCAACATCTTTCACATCTACACTCCTTGCCATTGCTGCGTCAAATCTGGCAACAATGAGTGATCATTGTAATTGGGACGTTTTATTCTCAAGCACATCAGGAAACCTCCTTGTAAGTTGTTATTGAATTACCATTATTAAACATTTTTTTAAAAAAAATCAAGTTCTGTCATTCACGAATCCATAACTAACTAGATATAATTGATAGCAAAGTTATTCATACCAGCTCCACTTTGACAAAAGAAATATTTATCGTTCATCACAATCTTCATCAACATATATGAGACGTTATTCAACACTAATAACTTTTCTCCAACACATCTCTTGCCCAATGATATATAACATCTGTGTGTTTACTCCTTATATGAACACTAAAGTTCTTATTCAAATGTATAACATATATCCTCTCACAAAGTACTTCATACTTACTTTGATTTACCCTTATATCATTCAAAAATATTTTTAACCATAGAACCTTTTTGCAAACTTCTATAACTACAATGAATTCAGTTTCATTTATGGATAGAACAACACACTTATGCCATTTGGACTGCCAAAATATAGTACCACCAATAAAAGTAACAATAACCCAGATATAGACCTCCTAGAGTCAGGATCACCAACCATATTTGCATTAGTATAACATGATAATATAAGCTTACATCCCCCAAAGCATAAACATAGCTTTAAAGTACTTTTCAAATATCTCAATATTTACTTAACTGCTTGTTAATGCTCTCTAACAGGATTAGATAAATGTTTACTTACTACCCGTCAATATACAGTGTCTGGTCTAGTACAAACCATAACATACATAAGACTTCTTACACCAGATGCATAAGGGACCTTCTTCATCTCATATACCTTTGTTTCATTTAGCTCACCCTTCTTCAATTTGAATTGAGCTCCTAATGGAACAATAACTAGCTTGGTTTCCTTCATGTTGAACTAAAGTATTTTTTTAATGTATTTCTCTTAGGATATCCAAACCTTCTAAGTCGTTCTATCCGTCGGATGGACATGACAAGAATTTGCCTAATTGACCCAAATCTTTCACAACAAAGGATTTGTCCAAACTTTTCTTCAAACATACGATCCTTGATTTATCATGTCCAAGAATCAATATATCACTAACATAAAAAACCAAAATAATAAATTCATTAACTCCAAATTTCTTGATCAATACATAATGGTCTGAAATAATTTTGTTGTAGTTTCACTCTCCATAAAAGAATCAAATTTCTTAGACCACTATCTGGGAGCTTGCTTGAGCCATACAAGTTTTTCAATCTATACACCATTTATTTTTTTCTTTATCTACAAAACCCTCAGGTTGTTCCATATAGATTGTTTCATCAAGATCACCATTGAGATATCCAGTCTTCACATCTAACTACTCAACCTCCAAATTCATTCTTACAACCAAACCTAATACATAATAGATTGAAGATATTTTTACAGCAAGTGAAAATTTTATCAAAGTCAATACCTTTCTTCTACCAAAAACCTTTCACAAGTCTTACCTTGTACCTTGGTTGTGAGTTTTCTTCTTCATGCTTAAGCCGATAAACCATCTTGTTCTTCAAGGCCTTTATCCCCCTTAGGAAGATTCACAAGCTCATAGGTTTTGTTCTCATGACTTTAATTCCTTTCACATTGCACTTACTATTTGGCTTTCTCCTTATGACTAATAACTTCATTGAAGTCTTCAAGCTTACCACTTTATGTGAGTGTCACATAAGTAGACTTAGGATCCTTCATAAATGGCTTAACAACTTTACTATATTTTGTTCTAATAGCATCCACCTCTCCTTCATCACCAACGTGATCACCATCATGCACCTGCTCATCAACAATATCAAGAACTATATCATTAGTAATATCATTCTGCTCACCTTCACCGTCATGAGGCCAGGAAATAGGAATGTCATCTGTGGATTCTTCATCAAAGTGTTCAGCAACATCTTGAGCAATACCCTCTACAATCGTTAGAGAAGTAGATAAAGTCTTAACCATCATAATATAATCCTGAGAATCACTTTGGATAGTAGTTTCATTCCTAAAGTTCTCCAGAAACTAATTATCTTGAAACACAACATCCCGACTTCAAACAGTCTTCTTTTCCTTAGGATTCCAAAGCCTGAACCAAACTTTTCATCCTCATAACCCAGAATATGCATTCAAATGTCCTGACATTAAGTTTAGACCTTAGTTCCTTAGGCATGTACACAAAAACTTTATAACCAAACACCCTTAAATGAGTGTATTTTGCCTTCCTACCACTCAAAAATTTTTCTAGAACATCTTCGCCTAAAGACAGTATAGGAGACCTATTAATTAAATAATAAGCTTTAGCCCAAAACCTTTAGGTAATTTTGTGAAAGCATACACTTAACCAATTCTTAAATTGTTTTGTTCATCCTCTCAGCCATTTCATTCAATCGTGGGGTACAATGAACAATCTTTTAATGCCGAATATCAAATTTGTCATAATAAACCTAAAATTGATCAGATCAATACTCACTTCCATTATTACTTCTCAAACATTTCAAAGTCTTCTCTATTTCTCTCTCTTCAAGAACATGAAATGATTTTAAAATATTAAACACATCACTTTTACTCTTCAAATAGTAACATCATATCTTGCTTGAAGTTTCATCAATAAAAGTGACAAAATAAGAGGCTCCACCAAGAAATTTCATCTCTATTAGACCACACATATCAGAATATACAAGTTCAAGTCTCTGAGTCTTCCTCTTGCAAGTGGATACAAAAAAGGTGCTATATTATTTTCTAGCCAAATAATGATCACAAGAGCTTAATGTTATCCTATTAAGTTATAAATGATAATTTTTCTTCAGAAACTCTAACCCTTTCTGACTCGTGTCCCAATCTCCTATGTCACAAATCAACTGTGAAAGTAGTAGACATAACATTAACCTCTCTATGAACTAGAATTAACGTAGCCTCATAAAGACCACCACACTTCTTCCCTTTAGCAATCATTAGAGATCTTTACACAAATTTTCATAAGCCATATAAAAATTGTGAAACATAGCCCTCATTGTCAAACACACGTCTTGATATTAAATTCAATCTTAACTTAGAAATATGACTTATATTTTTCAAAACAAGTTTGCAATCAGAATTGGTCACAATATGCACATCTTCATGACCAATAATTTTAAAGAGTCGCATTGTTGCTCATCTTCATCACACTCAGATCAACTGTCACATAGATGTTAAAGAAATTTCTACATGACATAGCATGAAACCATGTGTAGAATCAATCACCTAGCTATATCATCAATAATTGTCTGTAATTTCCATCATCAAGCATGATTAGTTCATCTTCTATTACAATATTGGTAGCCTTATCATCTTGCATCTCATTGATGAGTCACTAACCTTTGTCTCATCCTTAAATAGAAGATTCATCAACCTTCTAACTAGCAATTTCCAGTTTCGAGAAGTATCTCTCTCATAAATATATAGAAGTTTATCCCAAACACCCTTCGCGATCTTTGTTCTTGTCAGATGGTTATACACATTATGTTCTAATCATTGTTTGATCAAAGTCGTGCACTTCATGTCCATCTTGATCCATTTAGTTGTGACACACCTTAGTAGTAAGTGGAGGGAGAATTGAAGAAACTCTCTTCATTAATCACAATCGGAGTAAGAACTCAAATGAGGACTAGAACTCGATAACTCAAGAGGACTAAAAATTAGATCATATAAATCCTTAGTGAATAAATAATCAAACATACAACCCTTCTATAAATGTCAATTTGACTTACCCTTAAGGACGACTATCTTAAGATAATTTTCATTTTTCATCTTAACATAAAAAGTTACTACCAAAAACTAAGACAAACACAAAAGAAAGAACCAAAATTTTGATGCCACTCTTGGGAAATAAGCACTCTAGGAGAATCAACCTGAAGAAAATATTTTTCCTTAACATGAAATAAAATAAATATAAGATGAAATAGGACATACAAAGATTTTTAAAAAAATAGATGGGAAAATTTCCTCCAAATTAAAAAAAATAAAACCAGCTTACTCAGTTACTTTAATTAAAAAACTCTCTTATAATTAAGTATCAAAAATACAATTTGAAAAAACTTTCCCAACATAAATCAAACTAACAACATGATCTAAAAAGTAAAATTCTAGAGAAAAATAATATATGAGAAATTGAAAAAATATTATACATCTCAAAAGAAAAATAGGTCAACCCCACATTTTTTATTATGATCTGTAACTTCAATTTAAGACAATGAAAAACTTATCTAATGCACTTCTTTTATGAGCAAAATGTACTCAAATGTTCACAAATAGATATTTTATTTAACATCAATAAAATTCTCATTTATATAAAAAATAATAGAATTCAAGAAGTTACCTAATTAAACTTCTATTGATAAATAAAAAGTAAAAAATTAATTATTGAGTTTTTCAATACAAATTGGTGAGGGAAACCCAATATGAAGAGGGTTGATGGCGAGAAAGATGCCGACCATAACAAATATTGTCAGTTTTAAGATCTGCATCCTTAATACCTTTCCAATAAAAGAAAAAGAAATTTTGCGTGTCTAGAAGTCCCCTCTTATAGAGTTCTGGTAATTTTCACAGCAATGTTTTGGTGGCACAGGGATGTTTTGGACACATGCAAGTCCTTGTTCTCTCAAACTGGCTCTCAGTGAGTTTACCGGAAGAATATTATGAGACCACCAAGGGCCTTAGGTGGCTCATTCCTCGTGACAGGCTGCCGTGGAAGAAGACGGTGACACAGCTCTGGCCTCAGCATTTCACGGTTGACAATAAAAAACTTAACAATGTGCCATTTGATATGAAGCCCGGTTCACTTTGGCCAGGAAAGATTGCTTCACTAAGCACATCTATCATCGATAAAGTGCCATTCTTTCCTAGCCACTGTCCAAATTGGACATCCTCCATGGAGAAAGAAGGCAGCTCAAGTCATTGTAGATCTTGGTCTGGCGGGATGCATTCAAATCCAAATGTGAGCATGATGGATGCTTCTTATGGTCTCCCTCTGGAATCGTCTGAATATTTTGTTTATTTCATGGTAGGTACTTCCAACAATAAACCTGCGTTACTGTTTTCATTCCAAGTTGATCTCTTTATTAATAATTTCCTGCACCAGAACGGAGAGCCCCTGTCGGCGGCCAATATTGTCAAAAAAATGGAACATTACACAGGGTAACATTGGCATGGGTTAACCAGATTCAAGCATGCTTTACTTTAAAATATGGTAACCTTCTTATCAATTATTTGTTTTCATTACTTGGATGAGGCAGTTGGGAGGACTTCAAGATGAACATGTTCTGGCTAGGAGTTTTTTCAGGAGCTCTATTTGTAGCTCATATTTTGATGGTACTTCTTATGAGGTGGAGGATGGGAAAGCCAATTCGAGGTCCACTTTCTGTGCCAAGATTTGAGCTGTTTCTCCTTGCTCTCATGCTTCCTTGTTTATGCCAATCGCCAGCTTTCCTGTTGAGAGGTAAGATTCTACAAATAACCTATGCCAATCCCAATTGTTTAAAAGTACTCATCTTGGTGTAATGTTGTGGTTCTGTTGTAATAAGGGGGCACAACAGGAGGCATTATTGTGGGTTCTCTCATACTAGCCATACCCATTGCCTTCCTCTTGTCGGTCGGCCTCTTCCTTGCATTTGCCATTTTTAACGGCAATTTAGTTCAATACAAAGAAATAGAGAAAGTCTGCGGTAATGTGTCATGGATCAAATGGTCATCATCATACATATTAGGACAGTCCACCAGAGGGATGTGGATCCAAAAGGAGGCAGGATCATCTTTTCTCTCTCGGTTTGGAATCCTGTTTGAGAACAAGAAGGGCCCACTTATCCTCGTAAGAGCAGACAGCAATGATCCTAGCCCATCAGAATGGACTAGCAGTGGTCTGGATGGCATCGGAAGAATGAGAGCTTTGAGCTCTGAAGATGGACACAGAGATCAGATGGCAATGACCACCACGGAAAAGCTCTCGGGGCAAGCTAGAACGGCTTACGTTATGCTGGACCTCGCACGGAGAGCGGGATTGGGAGTTATTGCAGGAGCCTACTCTAAAGCACAGAAGCACAATAGTTCCACCCAATTGTTTATAGCTTTTGGGTTGACAATAGCACAGCTCTTGCATCTGATGACTCTCAAACCATACATCAGGAGGAGCATCCATGCTGCTGAAAGCATATCACTGGCGTGTGAAGCCGGAATTTTTGGTCTTTCTTTCTATCTAGATCACCGGAATGCATATGATGGAGAGGGGAGCATTGGAGCAGTGATGTTGGCTCTCCTCTTCATCACCTTCGCATGCCAACTTGTGAGTGAATGGTTTGCTTTTATCAGTTTTCTCCTGCACCTTCCAGAGGCACACAATCCTTCTTTGAGAAAAGGATTGAAATGGGTGCTAAGAGGTTTGATCTTGCCATTCATTCCTAAAAAGAACTGGTCAAGACTCTTCTCCGGATCAAACAAGCCAACAACTGGCCTTGTTCCCGTGGTTCCTATGAACTTCGACTCTGAAGCTGATAGAAGCATCAGAGCAGGAGCCATGACTGCAACAGTGATACCTCTATCTAGCCCAGAACCTAGAAGTAACACCCAATACCAATCCATTCGTAGGATGGTGGACGCTCCACAAGGTAGAACAGGGCCTGCCTTGGGGCCGAGTACGCAAAGTGGGCGTTTGGCATACAAGGCTGAAAAGATGAAAATGGTGGACGAGAAAAGACCCAGGAGCTGGAAAATGGAGCCAAGAGGGGAGATGAGGAAGTTGCAGAAGATGGCCATGGCTACATTCCCAGGAGGCATTGCCAAAGAGGGGGAGGGAGTAGTTCTCGCACTGGACGAGATCAGATTTCTTCAGAATCTTTTTCTGGAAAGCTATAATAAGATAAATAGATGTTTTTCTTTCTGAATTCATCTATCGTAAAACTGACAGTGAACTAAATTATTCAGGATGCTTGTCGGTGGAAATTATGAATACGGGTCTGCTCCCAAATTAGAATATGTATGCATTTGTCTGCGTGGCCATCACTGCAACAGCGCAGGGGGCAGATAATTTTTACTCGCTGGAGTGAATCATTCGGCAATCCAACTAGCAAGGAGGGAGAAAAAATCTAGAGATCCTCATATGATAAGAAAGTGATAATTGTCACTCATATGACAAGATAGGAGAACCAGTGGTAATTTGATAAATAAACCCACACATTCCACTGTTATTATGCCCTCACCACCAAGAACATTCGCACCCCGATCAAAAAGAATATATGAATCGGCATTAGCTGAGATAGCAACAAATAGATGTCAAACAAATCCACTACATATTTCACTGCAAAGGCTCATGGCAATGAAAGAGTGTCCACTTGTCGCCGACGACATCAGTCCATGGTGAAGCATATTGAACAATATCTGAAATGCGTTCCCACCTAACAGAGTAGTTATCTCATTTCCATCAAGTAGGTTGTCCATATATCAAATCAGTTAGCAATACTCCTGGCTAACATTCCAAAGCATTTGCGGTCCACAACATTCAAAACAAAGCAACTTGGATAATAATCACACAATGAATTCACTTTCAAGAAAAGATGAAGTTTAAACAAAGCAATCCAAATTTCCTCCTTTTACTTTTTCGTACCAGCTCTTAGTAAACTGATAATCCTTCAGCAATAGTTGGAGAGAATAAGTGACTTTTTCTCTTATACATCCAACGGTCCAAACGAAGCAATAACAGCCATTAAGATAAAACGATTTGCAAGGCATCTAAATATCTAGCAGCTGTAGTATGTGAAAACAAGTGTTAAAAACTGCTTCAATATCATTCTAAAGACTACAAAAATTTCACAACAGAACCACGATACAAAAACAGACCAGAAGTATTGTACTTATAAGTAAAATTTCCCTAAAATTAGAGGGGAAACCTAGTTTCATGGAAAGCTAAATAGCCATAATTTTTGCTACTCTCATTTCTTAAAAGCAACATACATATGCCCCACCTAGGAAAAGAACAGCATGCAGAACTAGCCAGAACCTTAAAAACACTACCAATTTTCCTTTTTTTAACTACTAAGCTAAAAATCAAAACTGATTTATGAAGAAAAAAACAGAAATCAACCCCAAAAAGACAAATCGAGATTAGAATAAAAAATCACAGATAATCTGATTGGTGAAAATGACAAGCTTTATGTTAGGAAGGTTTTCATATCTTGAACAGAGAGTTCCTTCAATTTGATATAGTGGCTTGAATTTTACAAGTAGTTTCCTTTTGGACTTCAACTTTATTTTCCAATTAGTAATCATTTTTATTTGATATATTCGTCATGTAAGTGGACATGTTGAGCTTATGCATACTTGTTTACATACCTAATTTTTACAACTAACAACTAAAATAAAATTTAATGCCTTGGTGATTTCAAGTTCCCTCCCTTCTGTTCCTCCCTTTGTCAGCATTTTCTACTTTACACCATAAATGAATTATTAAATTAGGCATCAATAACCAATTCATTTGGTGCTCTGCCAATGTGTACACAATTGTATTCATCCATATTATTATTATTATTATTATTATTATTATTATTATTTGACCCCTCACAACAATGTAAACAATAAGGAGAATTGACATTAAGTTCCAAACTTCTATCGCCACCAAAGTTAAATCATTTTATTTGTTAGTTAATTCATCATTAAGTTAAACTAATTCAGAACACAACGGTACCAGTTGTGGGAAAAAGCAATCTTTATTCAAAATTGAGATATGGATCGGTCACATATAATGGGCCAGACAAAACACCTTCAACATTGTATACTTGATAAATTTTTAAGGAGCTTATCAGAATGGACCAGCAAAGGTAATAAGCAATCTACTAACATAATCACTGTATCCTAGTGATAGAATGGAAGAGAAGTACAATAAATCATACCTTAACAAATGACTCCATTTCAGAAATTGCATGCGGAATAAGACATAACCTACAAAAGGCGAAGGTGAAGTACTGCATAAAATCTGAGTAGGTCAACTACAAAAAAACGGAATCTGGGTAGATACAGAGATATAAGCATCCGCTTCAACTATCTTATAAAGTTAAAGTTCCACAACACAGTCAGGTCTCACCATGGAGTGTATCTGTATAAATAAGGGGCTCTAATTACATTGTACAAATTCCTCAAAACACACAATCTTATCAGTCATTAACAATTATCAAAATACCCTGTTCACTATGGATCATGAACAACCTTTCTTGTGTATAACCCTCAGCAACATCCTTATAAGAACAGTATGAAAGATTAAACCCATGCGATGGCTACGTGCTAAGCTTTCTCCTTGGGTGATTCAACGGCCCCGGAGATCCTTCAAACAGTTCTAACAAAAGAACTTCTAAGTCCTCGGGTGTATACTTAATATATTTAGCAGAATGTCTTCCAGTTTCAAGGTGATAACCAAACCTTCCCAAAAAGTACCGATAAGCAGGGATCACTTTATCTGATACAGATAGCCGGAGCTCCTCCCGAAGCTGGGGATCAGGAACCTTCCAATTAGTCTGAGTTCTATGAATCTCTTCAAATCCCAAATTGAAGTTCTTAAACCTTTCCTTGAGTGCAACCTTGGAAACATTGCTGGAACTCCCCCACCACTCAATCCTTCATCTTTGAGGCAAGCTAGGACTTTGCTCCACGATGCTCGAAGATAGCTCGTTGCATGCTGCCGGACTTGACCCCTTCGCTTCCGAACCCAGTGATCTCCTAAAAGAGTGCCGAGCTCGGAGTCCCTCACTTTATTGACAATGTAAAGGAAATTGTTCATCAAAAACACATACTGCATTGCCGAATCTTCGTAATGTTTGGATTTCTCTTTGATGTTCAACTCAAGGGACTCGATCACCATCAACAACCGTCTGCCCACACGGGAAATGCCATTCAAGTAGTTCAGCTCATCATCCTCGCCCGTCGCCACATCCGTCTCGGGCGCATCATCCAAGATCGAATCGAGGGTGGCACTGTAGTCCACAAGCAATTTCACATAGTTCATAACATACCGCGTCAGAGGGTGGATCTCCCCGCCTTGTATCGGCTTCCTCGAAGACTCCTTGCGGACGGCGTTCTCGAACTCGACAAAAGTGCCCTTGGCTGCCCGACCAAGGCCAGAAAGTATTGATCTCGTCTCGCTGAAAACCAGCTCCCCACCGTTCTCGCCCTTGGGGAAGAGCTCCTGCAGTTCGGGCATGAGGTTGTCGAGCGCCTCGTACATGTCAAGGATTCGGAACAGCTTCTCGGAGGATCGGTGGCCGACGGCGATGGCATCAGCGAAGGTGAGCACCTGCATGAGGCACCCTTTGGCGGTCTCCGCGAAGCAGATATCGGCGACGGGGCGCGACCCGCCGAAGATCTGCTCACAGAGGCGCCACTCGCCGGCGACGAGCACCCGGACGACGATCTTGACCGCCTGCACCCACTTCTTCATCTTGTCATCCAGCGCAGACCACTCGATCTTCTGCACCTCATCGATGCCCAGACGATCGACGCCGAGGATGGTCAGGCACTCGTCAAGCGCGTCGCGTCGGGCAGCGGAGTAGGCCTGGCAGCACTCCTTCTCGTATCCCGCCTGCAGCATCCGGTCGGCGATTTCCCGGAGGTCGGCGACGGACTCCGGGCGGACGAGATCGACCCCGCCGAGGTCGACAGAGAGCGACGACGACGCGCGCGCGGCCGCCGGCGAACCTGGGAGTCTCCTCGTCGTCCGCCGCGGAAGCCGCGTCGGAGGAGAAGTCGTACTCGGCCGGAACCGAGACGGAGGAGCGGCGCAAGGAGCCGTACAGCCAGGGCGCGTCAAGCAGGACGGTGTTCCTAAGCAGCAGCAGCCGGAGCTCGTCCTCCAACCTCGCCATGGCGAGCTGGAGGAGGCTGTCGGCCCGATCGACCTCCAGCGACGAGGCATCGGAGGCCAAGAAGGCGACGAGGTCGTCGACGGCGGCGAGGTACTCGGCGGCTTCGTCGGGGGAGTCGTCCCAGGGGAGGGGATGGGCGGCCCACTCGGTGACGGGGGGTCCCAGCGGAGGAGGGTATGTTGGACGGCGTCGAGAGGGGTGTTGTCGGGAGAGGTGTGAGGAGGGGGCGGTGCGAGGGGGATGAGGTCGGTGATGGAGGAGAGGCGGTTGTCGAAGTTGGAGAGGATGAGGAGCATGTCGTTGGTGTCGGCGTTGGTGGCGCCCAGCGCCTTGACGATGCTTTGGGCGGTGGCCATGACCCGATCGTCGCCGTTGGCAGCCGCGGCAGCCATGGCGAGCGGGCGAAGAATGAGTTGACTGATTAGGGTTGTTGGTTGGTTTGATTGATGGACTTGGTAGGTGTTGAGGTTGTAGTAGACTGACCGATTATTGAGGGGAGGAGAGGAGAGAGAGGAGAGGAGAGGAGAGGAGAATGTGGGGAAACATGGTCAAGCGTGTCTCTTACACAATCCATCTTGCCCTTCTGCTGCTGCCCTGCCCGTTTTGGATTTCTTCCCATTTTTTTTCTGCTGTGATCAGTTATTTTCGGTAGCTGGATAAAAGTAAAAATAGGATGCATGTTATTATACTTATTTTGGGCAAATAAAGGGGGGACCAAAAAGGGTTAGATAAGAAGGCGTACGGCTTACTCTTCCCCGCATTCGGCCGCACTCTTGTACTTTTTTATTTTTAAAAAATAGGTATCTGGGTTTTATTAAACAAACCCTTCCTGTCTTAAATCACTGGCTTTTTGTGTCCAACGCACCGGCTCCCTTCCGTCCTTTTTAGGGGCCTAGTATATTTATTTAATTTAAATAATTATTATTATTATTATAAAATATAAATTATGATCTAAAAATTGTTAAATTTTCCATATTTATAATCACATGACTTGAATTGAAATTTGTTATTTAATAATACACATTTCATTTATGATTTTTACGTTATTTAAACTTTTTTTATATTTATTTGTTTTTATTTATAATTGAGGAAATCTTAGAATATAATTCTATTCGAATTATTTTTTTAAAATAATATAATACATTTAATTATTCAAAATTTACTCAAATTAAAACTATTACTCATTAACAACTACTCAATTAAAATTATTACTTATTTTTAACATAAAATTAAATTTAATTTAATATATGTACATAATTATTGCATTTTTAAAATTAAATATTTTCTGTTCAAATTAAATAGATATTCACTTTTTTTTAAATTAGTAATCTTTTTATAGTTAATCTTATATGTTATTAATATATATTATTGACAAGTTTCAACCATACCCCTCACATCATTCGAGTTTTTGGCTACCAAGGTATTAATCATATGTTTATTATTCTACTGTCTATTTTGAACCAATATTGTATGAGCAAGGTATAAATAATCATCCAATTTACCAACTATTGTGAATACAATGTAACAAAAATAGTGAAGAACTTATTCACTAAATAAAAGAAATGATAAAAAAATTAGTTAATTTAATAGAATTGATTTTAAATATAAATTGTAATAATAGAAGGTTCTACCATAACTAATTTACCGATTTAACTAGATATTATTTAATATTTTTTTATGCATCCGTAAAACTTATTTCTATCTCATTATTAATTTTGAATTTTCTAATTGTTAAACCATCACTTTAATTAATTTATTTAATTTGAATTATTTAGTTACTTATTTTTTAATGTGTATTAATAGATGACTATAATTTGAATGGTTAGAGCATTTTATATTTTATAAGTGAGAAGGAATTTGTTACTAAGTATATGGTATGGGGCTGGGCTTATAGTGTTCTCAATCTTAGTCCCACGTCGGGATTAAATGGGAGTCATTTTGAGATATAACTATATCAAAAACCCATAGAATGTGGTATGAGAGCCTAAGTGGCAAAGCTGTAAGGCAGGGAGTGTGGTGGAATATTATGGTATCAAACATAAATTTGTAGTGTTTTTGGTCTTAGTCCTATTTGGGGATTCAGATTGAGTGGTGAATAAATATGAGATGAGTTCTTGGTCTCTAAAAAGAGTTAGTCATTTTAAAATGTACCAATAACTCAGAACAATAATATTAACTTATATGATTGTAATGGTTGTAAGTGTTTCTTTTGTGTTCCACCGCCGGATTTCCCAACAGTAGGGGGGACGTCAAATTATTATTATAGTTATACTTCTATTGCTTAAACAAAAGAAAGGCCCAAAAGATTGAAAACGGGAGTATCCTGCCGTTGTTATGCAGGTTTGCAGGAGTATACTAATAATACCACAAGCTCAATCAGCTAAACGAGAGAAATGGCGGAGTGGATTACTGTACACTGCTAAATGAGCGCTTTGCTACATACCATGCTACCCACTGCGCATCACCATGATTGGTCTACTTAAACGGAATGATCTGCCACGAAGTTACTCCGACGCTGCTTTTTTATACGTAACAGACTAAATATATCATCACGTTTGACATTTTGAGCCTTTTGAAAGTACTTTTGGCTCCTTTGACTGGGCTCTCAACGTACAATCTTGGGTGCGTAAGTGACGTAAACCCTGCTTTTTTTATTTTTTCTCGTAAGTAATATGCATCTATTCATCGATGCTTACCTAAATGAGGCTCATCCCATCTTCTGGTCTCTCCCAAACAAAGCCAGAAATAAAAGATTAGAGTTAGATCTGTAGAGTGTCGCTCTCCAATTAAATTGATGTTTCATGCTCAAATAAACAAAAAAATTCTAAAAAATAATATCAACAGATTCCCTACTTTCAGCCATGTATCCAATTAGTTTCCAACAAATAGAAAGCTTCAAGCAGCATGTGACAGCCCCTGCAAGACGCTTTAGGTGTTTGTCATTTCACATTCCGTGCTAGATGTTAAATTTGGACGCATTGCAAGCATTCAATTGAATTTCCCACATTTTTTTACAGACCGATAATACCAAAACATACCAGATGCACCACTGAACAGGCACCAGCGGATTCTGAAAGGAAAAGTGAAAAACATCCTGCTGTTATCGTCCACATCCGGCTCCGTACTTCCAAAAAAAGTGCCTATTGCATACAAGTTAATACAAAAAACATTTGAATTTGACCTAAATTCCCACTTCTAGTTTTTTGTCATTTGCTGCTTAGCACCACTTTTATTCATCAAGCATCAAACGAGCAACCAGTTCATCCTGCCAGGCACAACAATGCTTTAAAGACAATCAACTACGCATTACAAAGAGATTTTGGAATTTCATATTCACACAGTACATCAGCAATTACCTTCTTTCCTTTGGTTGACAAACCTTTCTCCTTTAGCAAGACACGTAGCCTTGCAACAGTGAAGCACTCAAAGTGTGTGGACGAGCGAGAACAAGATCCGTCTGTAAAATTTACCCCAGAAAAAGAAAACTAATATAAGCGCACAACCCATAAAAGCAAACGAAGAACACAAAACTCCAATTATCTTTGGTACATCCAATTGGCATGTTCTGAGGGCTGAAGTGACAGATTATTCTTCACTTACTCCATGTTCAGATAGACAACCCTATCTAATCAGCACAACCAGTGGTTATAATATCAGTAACCTGACGTAAGCCAATTACTGAAATCCTTGAAAGCATAATCTATTTGGATTTTGTGTGATCTAAGAGTGGAGAATTAAATTTCCAAATGCCTCGTAAATGCCAAGTTAAGGTAGCATGGCTCAAAAGGTCAGATACTGTCAAACTGCAAATTAGTTGCCTGAGGCTGTAAAATCTTAAGAACAGATGAACAAGTTCAGAAAAATGCTGTTGAGATCAGAATTGACCAATGCATGAGCACTCCGTTGCATGTTGCAACTTTAAAAAGCACAAGCAATTACCATGATAAGGCATTTGTACCGCAACTCATGATGGAGGAAATGACTCTAGTTCAAAGATGATACAAAAAACTAATGCAGCCAACTAACCATAACTTAATGATTTATTCATAATGATTTTTATGAGAACGTTTTCTTAGACAACATAAATAGCATTGCTTTGCTGCCCTCAATTTTATAATATAGCTGCTTTCGATCGCCAGATCAGAGATAGGCCCCTCACTCTATGTTTTTTACTTCCATAATCTACATCTTCATTTTCCATCTCCATTTAAGCTTTCTTTTTCATTTTAATTCAAAAAAAGGAACTAATCTCAGACCACACAAACAAAGAGCTAGAGTGCACAACCCTAAGCCTGATCTAATGAGGCATGCTCGCAGCTAGAGATACAACTCAGAGCCTTGTGCACCTGATCGCACTTTAGCCTTGTGCACCTGATTGCACCCGCTCAGACACGAAAAGTTTCATCTCTTAAGACAACAAAGAATTCAACCACTCCAACCCTCAACCATTGTCACATAAATGATAGAATTTTACAATTTCATATGTAATCATATAATCTATGAACTCTAATTGAGCCAATATGAATTATTCAAAAGTGACTCAAACATTTGGTGGTAGCAACATTATAAGCTAGATAGATTCCATATCAATAACCAAATACTTGTTCTCACATTCAAGGACATAAAGGAACAATGAGAAAGTACTATCAGCCTTACCTTGGGGCGAAGCACTGGTCCCACCATCTAAATTGGCTCTTTTAACAAAAGTTCTACCATCTGGACATCTTCCAGCAGATCTACCAGGAAAATTGGTTAAACTTAGAAAATTTAACCTAGATGGGCAAAGCAGGACCAACCCAATCACAGATCAAACCCCATATGCACATAACAAATAACGAGAAAGCAAAACAATAAAGAAACCAACAGACATCAGCAAGCCACACCTTTTCCCATTTGTATTCAGGGCTGAACCATTAATTTTTAAATCTTTTGGGGAAGACTCATTTTTCTGTTTCTCAATTGTAAGAGATCTGATCAATATGTTTGTTTGGTTGGTCTTGATTACCTGCTCATCTGAATTGCAAACCACAAGCATTATACATAGTAAAACAAAAAGTTACAAAGAAGAAAAAAAACGTCAAGATTTTTTTAGCACAGAAGTTTGAATTATAACATTTGACATAATAAATTAAAATAATTGTCGGGGAAAACATCCAACAAATAATTGCTTTGTTAGGTCAGATGTTGCTAGAAAATTCACGACACATTTTTTGGGTTTTCATGATGCAATATACACTATGCCAACCAATGGTAGATATTCATACTAACGTAGATTGGCCAATTTCAAATTCAAAGTTTCATGAGCATGTAATTGCAAGATGCACAACACTTTGCTCACGCATCAAATCCATATTTAACATGAAGCAAAGCCTCACTTATCATTACTGTTTGGGATTCTACTTGTAATATTTCACAAATTAGTGCCACATTCAATAGCTACTAAGGTAAGATCAAATATTACTGATGATGGTGCTAGCAATCTTCAACTTGACTAACTACTTACGAAAAAATGACTAGGCCGGTCAATTTATACTTGGGTTGAGTCATTACATGTTATATTAAAACCGACCTGAGACTATATTGGATGGTGGGCTAGACTAAACATGGGTTAAGCCGCTAGCCACAAGCTAAGTGTCGAACCTAGACTGGATGTGGGCTAGGTTGCTAACTATAAGCAAAGAGTTAAAATTTTAAAGAAGGAATTTTTTAAATGGGTGGACTATAATATACCCCAAATTAATCTTACATTCAATATTTACTGGGATAATATCTAATATTAATGGGGATAATACTTACAATTTTCAACTTAGTTAACCACTTTTGAAAAGATGACTAGAGCCATCAATTTGCAATAATTGGTCTAGGTCATTACATTAGTCATAGTTGTACTTGTGGATCTTGATATATTATTCAAAAGAATATTATTTATACTTGAACGCTTGGAGTAATCACTTGTTGTAAATTGTGTGTTATATCCATGTATGTTTGTGGTCCTATATGCCCTACTCTAACACACAACTTCAAGATCTTAATAATACTAGCATGTAGTATTATGTCTCATAGTTCAAGTAACATGACCACCTTGATCCAATGCTATTGTTTCTGAGATTTTCACTTCAAAAGTGATGGGCGAATTCTTTATTGCTAGTTTCGCCATAATTTAATTGGAGGTTTCTTGATCAATACAATTGGCATAAAAAGTGTCAAGTTTCAAAGAAAATCTCTAAACAAAATATAAATCTCAAAGTTGAAATGAAATATCAAATAAGATAGGAGGACCAAGGGGCAAAATTTTAAATGAAAATAAAGCCACGGAAAAAGCACTTACAAAGCTAGACGTGGAATCCATAAAAGGAAATTTCAAAATATGTATGAGTCCTATCTTCTCTCTCAAAAAAAAAATATATATTTTCAAGCTAATTCATACATTATAAATTTTTTATCAACTATTGTGCGGTACATACACCAAATAAATAGTTCGCCATGGTACTTTAGTTAGAATAACAAGCTAAAACATTTGGGGAACTTGTGTCATCCTTGCGTTTGCACATGTAAGAGTTACCTAGCTAACGGGCCATTCATACAAGCCTCCACACATTTATTGAACATTACTATGAGTATTGCGACCAAAAAACTAAAAACATGCAACTCGATGAAAATATTCCTCCAGAAACCAAACAAACTTGGCCTCATCGACCACAAATCTAGTTGCAGATAACCAATTTCATCATGAATCAGGGGGAAAGGTGGGGGAATCCAGAAACAACCATACCAGGAGGTAAATTGTCATGATCACAGACATAAACGCGCATTCCTCCCTGCACAATGACATAAACTCATGCGTTTAAAAAAAAAAAAAACCAGTAGCAAAGTTCAAAATTAATTTAAATAAATAAATAAATAAATAAAGGGGGAGATATACGTGGTTGGAAGAGAGGACGGTTGAGGAAAAGAGGCCACGAGAGGGGAGATCGGCGAGGAACTTCGTCGCTCCGCTACCCACCGCCGACCCTCTGCCGTTCGCCGGCCTCGCGCCTTCCATCGCATATGCGCTCCCCTTGGCTTTGCCGTCTGTGACCATGTATTTATTTATGTAATAATATTAACCGCTTGATTGTCCAAAAAGAAAATACTATAACTGTACATTATAGGTACGTTTTTTTTTTGTTTTTTAAAGCTTATGTACATACTGACAACGTGACTGTTTATACGTTTTGTGGGGATGGCCTCTTAAGATTTAGTATGAGGTACTGCACATACTCTTGTACATTTGTCTATGTATATATGTACTACTTCCTGTTTGTTTGGTGTATAATATGTATGCATATATATATATCAGCAAACCAACACCGGGAGTGAACTTAATTGAGAAATTTACAAAAAAGATCTAAATTTTATGATTTTAGAGGGCTATCATATATATTTATTGATTTGTTTTAGAGGGCTGTCTAATTTCAAAAAGATAACTTTTCCCTTAAGCCTCAAGTTTGATTTGTTTTTTCAATCTGAGGATTGAAAATTATCTACATCCAAAATTGAGGATAAAGTTATTATTTTCAGATTTATTCCCTATAGATTGTAAATATGGAAACCAGTCCCCTAAAATCATAAATTTTGAATAATAATACCTTTTCTGTAAATTTCTCAATTTAATTTAACTTTTTTCCATGATAATTTCTTTTTTCAATACTAGTGCCTTTTGAAACCCAACCCCATTAGTAAAATGTTTTTTTTAAGTCCATTTATAATATGTTAAAAAGTTATAAGAATTTTACTCCTCGCCCTCGGAGTCAAAAGAGTTAACAGCATGCCGTGAGTTAAGAGGTCATATTTGTACCTTAAATCTCGTGCAAAAGCTTTGAACAGAAAAATAGCGTGTAATAAGAGGTCATCCTCTCATTAATTGAAACTTTAATTATAAAATAAAAAATAACGACGCCGACTTTCAAACGTTACAACAATAGTTCTTTTCATTTAGGACAAGAAGTTTCAGCTAAAATTGGAATCAAATGTCTTAACATTCTTGTCATCATTACTAACAATAGACATGGTGATGGAGCTTTTCAAAACAAATGACCAAAACTTACAAATAGACCACTCTGCACCCAGCATTTCCGATCAGTTCTTTTTAACTCAATCGAAAAATAAATTGCAATGCTTAGTAACGACAATTGACCCTTTGCACACCTACAGTTTTAATCCTCAAAAAGTTTCAATGGGTCGAGCTATTTGACCAGATGTACAAAACTCGTCCTTCACAAGCTTAGTACAAGTTAGACAAAATCAAATTCAATCTGTGACATACTCCAAAGGTCCACAGAAATTATGTCAAAGATACATATAGTGACATTTGGAATAAGCATTATGATTTGATCAATAAGTGAGGGCCTATGTAACATGATTAGATTGATAAGCTTCCAAACTGTTTATTCCACTCGTATGTTCCATGTTCAGTTGGAGAGACCGATGACCTTACTTCTTGCAATGCACTTTTGAAGTCCTGCTTATCATACGAACAATACATGCCTTCATACATTGAGAAAATTCCCTAACCATTTTTTCCAAATACCATAAAGCCCAAACCAAGTAAACCTTTATAAGAAAATATCTTAATATGTTATAAAAACTCCTAATATGGTGACAATAAAATAAAGCAAAACCTAAACTAGTAGTGGCCCTCATAAGTAATCTTTCTAATGATGTTTGTCATGCATCGCACGACGATCAGAAAGAGAGTTTTACTTGCTTCACAATTTTTTTATTAAAAAGGAAACTTAAGAAACACAACCTGAAGAGTGACTAGCCACGAGTCCTCTTTCAGGTTAGCGATCTCAATTCCTTGTCTGAGAGCTTCACGTAGAGGTCCCATGGATGCATCCTTCACTAAGGTCTTCATGTCGGAACCAGAGTAAGCTGAAAATGGACATAATAACCAGTAATCAAAGAAAATTTCAAGTTCCATAGATGAAACCGGGTAAATACCTTCTGTTAGCCTGCAGATGGAGCTGATTTTTTCCTGTGAAAGTTTGAACAACCCATCTTTCTCCAAAAGATTTTTAACAATCCACGCTCTTGCCTTTTCGTCACATTAAATTTTTTGAAATTTTAGCTTTTTAGCCATTACAATTTTGGAATGAAAAAACCGAAAGGTGAAAGGATGTATGGCTACCAGCAGAAGGGAGCGGTTAATAGAGTCATTTCGTAAGCCTTCTGCGAGCTGCTTCATCAAGCTCCTGGTTCAGTTTGTAGCACCTGATATCACAATCTATGATGGATTATATCATACACCCAATTTTAAAGGAGGATAATCATATCTATCATAAAGGCAATTTTGATGGATTTCTGCCCTTCTACAAGTTATACCTCACTACAAATTTTTGAGGGGTTACCTATCAAAAGAATTTGCCCATTTCCACTGTCAAACCCTTCCATCTCAATTAGGAATTGTGTTTTAAGTCTTCTACTTGATTCATGTTCACCTGCTGACTTCCGCTGTAACCAGACACAAAAGCAGTACTTTAAGAATGTTACTTATAATTCAAGATACATGCACAGGAGGTTGTCCATCTTTACCTGGGAAAGTAGTGAGTCTATCTCATCCACAAATATTACACCAGGCTGACGACAACTTGCAACGTCAAATAGAGCTCTCACAAGCTTCTCACCCCTCACCAATCTAGCATGGTTAAGATAACATGTAACTTTCATCAGCCAGACTCTAAATACAGTCAGGATTCATCCTAGTAATAAATGGGTACTTACAGATAAATAATAATAGTTACAAAAGAGTACTTACCAATTTGCTTGTCAATGAACTAGCTGAGATGGAGAAAAAAGTTGCTTTGGCCGCTCTCGCAAAGCTTTTCCAATCATTATTTTACCAGTTCCCTAAAAAAAACGCTTATCACATATTAAACATGGTCCTATCCTGGTAAAAATAAGTGCTTAACTATTGAAATCCACATACTGGAGGACCGAACAGAAGGAGGCCTCTGCCGGGAGAGCGACAACCTTGAAATATATCAGGACGTATAAGCGGCCATATGACCATTTCCGTAACACACTTTTTGGCATGCTCCAAGCCAGCTATAAAAGAAGACAGAAGAGCCAGTAGGTTACTGGCACGAACAAGCTATTCATGCCAAATTTATGACGAGAAGTATAGACTGATAAAAATTACTCTCTGATGGAAGACGTACCAATATCATACCATCTAACATTCGGAACCCGATCCATAATTTCATTGCTAATATGCTCAATAAGTCGTGGTTCCAGGTTTCTTAACTTCTCTGGAAGCTCACCATCAGGACCTCGTTACATTTCTAAATTGAATACAAACATACGCAATCATAATGTTGTAAAAATGAACAGTTTGCATAAACTAATATTTTTTTCAAACTAATTGAAACACCACAGGACATTTGTGTCATCAAGAAACTAGGCATCAATAGTCGTTGGGAGATATTCCATCGATCAGAAAAGTTATAGTTGCCCATACCATTTTCTAGTAGAGTCTTCTGCTGTGTCTTCACGCCTGGTAGAAATTTGTGAGCCATTTGTGTTGTTTCCATTGGATCTAATAGGGAGTATAAAATTTCCACGAAACTCCACGACGAGCAAAGCCTCCAGCCCTTGTACCATAACTTTTCATGTTTCCAGTAGAAGAATCCTTAGTTTGAGGAGAGCAAAAAGCACTTGTGGATCACAAAACAGAACGTTTATGCACAGCATCCATTTCCGAATAAGCATGAAAGATTGATGAACTTCATTTTATTGGCTGCTTTCAAACATAAAATGGCTTTCAAAGCCAGGATGCATGATACAATAATTCAGGAATGAGATTAACATGTATCATGATACATTGTGGATTCATACATCACATTAAAAGAGAACTACATAAACAATGGTTTAACAAAAGACATCGCCAATGATTACTGGAAACAACATGGGAGAACACACAACATTTCTGTGATACTCGTAGCTCTGAAGTAACTAGCAAGAAGTCAAAAAATTGTTTAAGGAAGAAGAAAGAAGAAGAAGAACAAAACACACACACATACAAACTGACTTTTGAAGGAACTATTATGGAAATTGCAGCCACAATGTAT
Source organism: Piper betle (assembly GCA_033002965.1). Lineage (NCBI taxonomy): Eukaryota > Viridiplantae > Streptophyta > Magnoliopsida > Piperales > Piperaceae > Piper > Piper betle. Next base: position 39,618 of record JAURVB010002382.1, on the reverse strand, counting down.
AGAAAAAAATATTACACACAAACAAACAGTGTTCATGGACAGAATAAAAACGTGAGAAGATAAAATTGGGAAGAATCAAGAATAAAGGGGCAAGAACAATTTATTTTTTTTGAAGCAAGAACAAAATAAAATTGGGGAACCAATATAATGATTTTAACATGCAGCCCACAAACAAAATAAAATAAATGAAGCAAGTAAATGATAATCAAAGAGTAAACATACCAACATTGTTCGTGCAGTTACAAACCCATTACTATCACTGCCATCATCATGGTCCTGCGCTGGCTCAATGGTTTCACACTTAGGGCTTACAACATCTATATGAGAACGTTTCTCGATATAACTTGATTTTTCTTTAGCGTATTTTTCTTCAAACTCTGAAACATTGTTTTTCTTTAGCGTCTTGAGGTTGTCGTCAACCGACTTTCTCCAATTGGTGGAGCTGTTTTCCTACATTTTCTGAGCATCTACTTATTCGCCGCCGGTCGGTGGCCACGGCCGGCGCCGGCGGTGGTGTTTGGATTTTGGGGTTTTGTTTTTTCCCTCCAAACCGAGGTGGGAAGGGCGGGAGGAAATTGTGTTATAGATTAGGGCCGTGAATGGTTGGTTTGATGGATAGCACTCACCGTAACCGTTTATCATTTTAAAAAATCTTATTATAATTAAATCATTAAACAAATTTATAAAATTTTATCATAAACCACCAAATATTATTAAATTGGTTAAAAATTATAATGATCTAAAATGTTTTTTCACTCACAACATATAAAATATTTCAAGCATACAAACTATGGTAATTTAGAATAACAAATTAAGAAATAAACAAATAAATAATCTAAATTAAATAAATTCATTAAAATGATTTTTTTGACAAATAAAATTTTTAACACTGAGCTAAAAATAAATTTTATAATTATATATAAACTAACTTAATAATATTCGATTAAATTGGCAAATCAATCATGGTATAGCCTTTTACAATTTTACTGCCACAAAATCATAAAAAGAAGTTAATGTCTTCACCACGGCCATTCTCACCTAATTCGAATTCTGGATCATGTAAGAACTAAGAAGGTTATTTTCTCCTCTTACGAATTATTAAATTCTTTCAAATGGGAAAATAATCTTCACGCTAGAGTCGTGAGTCACAATGCAATACAAAAACAACCATGTAACATCGTCTCGCTAGTATGTGGCAGATATATATAATCACATCGCATTGTGACTATAAACATAAAAATAGGTTCATGGTTTGTCGCAGCAGAGGTGAACATGAATGCCAGTTACATTCACGGAGCTCCACCATTCGAAGTCTCCGACGCATTAAGCCGCTTTCAAGAACGCATGTATTGGTTCAAAACCTTTTAAGTCCGATTGGCAGGTCCCCTTTGCCAGGACGAGTCCTATATGGTAGGGTCGCCGGCACCAAGCAGCTGGCTGTATTAGGTTCACAATTCACAGTTACCTCAAAGAAGAGCACAGTTTGCGGAAGATTAAAATTTGATATTCCCGTACTTTACATGATTACCCTTGTCAAAATGTAGAAAACTGATTGGTGAAATCCAACCGTACAACATATGTGGGTACCAAGAATAAAATGGTTACGACGGAGGGTGAACAATCACAAAGGTAAGACGTGAGAGTCATGTTATATACAGAGGTGTAACGAAGTTGTCCGCACAGAACAATTGTTAGTAGAGGCAGAGATGGGGACTCCAGTAGCCGCTAATTGGTCGCTAGGTGGAATCATCTTCCACTAAACTGTCCAACTCCTCCAAGATTGATTGGTTAACGCGCTTACGAGATTGTCTGCGGTGTTTCTTCAGTTCCAGCCGGGCCTCTGCTTGTTTTACACCCGTCCCTCCACCTTATACCTAAAAAATAAAAATAATAAGCATTAAGCTACGGGCATTAATGCAAATGCTACTTTTAATAGTAGATGCTAAGAGTTAAATCGGCCATATGCATGCACTCTCTGTAGCTTTCCATATGTTGTAGGACATAAACACTGGTTACGGATATTAACGATCTTAGTTATGATCTCAACTATATCAAAATATTTGTCTAATTCCCATGTAGAACTGACCAGTGGAAGATTATTAATATTCTCCGAGCAACTATCAACTCCTAAAACTTATCTGTCAGCTAGAAATGATATAGGATGCAACATAAGTTAATTACTGAGGTACACCCCTCTTCCAAGGGTTGCATCAGTAGGAAGGCCCAAAAGAAACTTAATACTCTATTTTGCATAGGTTTTGTGTCATTGATTCAAAAGTGAAAGTAATCTATTTGTATAGATTATGATGATGATCGATTCTTCAACAAGAAACATTTCCACGGGCTCATATGGAACATTTGCTAGGCTAAACAGTTCTAGGCATTGACAAGCAGTAAGACATAATATTAATATTCACCAAAAACAGCTAAATACTTATCGTGAAGTACATTTGGTTATTGTGTAAAGTACACTATGCATGACCTTATCGTAATGCCAAATCAACAATAAGAAACTTCACCCCATGAGGTATGTACGAATGAGTCCTAAATTTAGGAACAATGATCATAATGGAATTTGCATCACAACTGTCTCAAATTTGGTGAGAGTCCAGCTCTAATACAAACTAACTCAAATCAGGACTTTTTCGATGAAGTAAATGAAATTTAATTGTTTACGCTTATACAAAAGAAAAATATCAAGACTAATAGAAAAGAACGATCTATCACTTCCAGAAGAACAGCCGTTCAGATATTGGAAAGAATTTATATTTAAAACTACAATTTCTTGTGTGACAAAATTTCTAGGTTATCAGTCATGTGGAATAATCTGATGAAGGTAAATTTGAAGCAGAACAATAAGCATTTTTTTCATGCGCTGCCTTTTAAATACAGAAGTTAACATTCGTCACATCACTTTCCCTTTTGGTTCCAAAAGTTCGAATTTGAAAATCTTCTCTGATTTTTATCTCATCGAGCAATTGAAGGTAATATGGATACCTTTCCCAATCGCCCTCCCAAATATTGGAAGGAATTTATATATAAGAACTACAGTTTCTTGTATGACAAAGTTACTAGGTTATCAGTCGTGGAATAATCTGATGAAGATAAATTTGAAGCAAAACAAGAAGCATTTTTTCATGTGATGCCTAACACAGAAGTTGACATACCTCGCATTGCATTCTCTTTTGGTTCCAAAAGTTCACATCCAGGTAATATGGATACCTTTCCCAATCTCCCTTACTAAACATCCAGGTTCGGCCAAATGCAAGCAATCTTTGAAAGAACATTTAGCTGGCTCGCTATCTTGGAAATCTTTCTGACCTAGACAAAGCAATATAATGTTTAGATTAGAAATGGACATAAAAAATGAAAAGAAACGAAATGTAATAATATCCAAGCAGACGATGGGAAGACAGCAAAGCTTGTAAATGTTCAAAGAAGACAAAAGACAGAAGCCCGTAATCATGCTAGTGTTTGTGATCGTTCCAAACGAAATGAAACAAAAGATACAGTAGAAATAGGACAGTTAGTGCACCACATGTGTTCAAGTAGTTCCCTGGTAATTTAATGAGTAACCTTGTGGATGCATATCTTACTGAGATACAGAAACTTGTATGCTTCTTCTATCTTCGATTGGTAAGTAAAGAGTTAAACATTTGATGGATACAAGAGGTTTTGGTCTTTCAGGTCAACCTTAGGGGAGCTCCTTTTAGGGTTTACTTCAAGAACAAGCCAATAAATTTCCAATATTGAAATATCCTTTATAAGAATGGATGCTGGTCCTTAATGAGTTTTCATCCAAGATATAAAGGCCCATAATATATATTCTGATCACTCATTCGCAGCCAAAGGATTTTATATTTGATGTTCTTTAAACAATCACTTGGATTTCTCTACTTTATTAATCTATTTATTTTCTTGCCCTAATTTCTTCTTCAAGCAGACGCCTTTATACATAAAGAGACAAACAGAAGATGCTACTTTTACTTCAGAAGCTATAACATGATATAATAACTGTAGTACAAACCTCAGGAAACAAATTTGCAAGAGATCTCTTTGTCACTTTACTTTCAACAAACTAAGCTGATTAAATCCAGCAGTATCAGCAAGATAGCCTCCATCTGCAAGGGGAAGCAATGAAACATGACGTGTAGTATGTTTTCCCTGTCCACTTCTTGTTGATACTTCTCCAACACGCTAGTCAGCATACCACTTGGCCAGTTCAATCTGAAAACGCTGTTTCAGCATGGTATTTTGTCAGTTGAGCTTTAAAATTCATAAACAACAAAAAAAAACTTTCAAGATGAGTTTCCAAATACTGAACCATAGAAAGAAAAAATCACAAAAAATACACCTCTTGCAGACCCCAAGAGATGCAGAACACTCTCGGTGGTTGTGTTCAAGAACAAGTGATTGCATTTATGAATGAAAAGATAATGGAGGAAGGGATCGTATGCACCTCATTAAATCGAACAAAAAGTCATCGTAAAATTGCATACATGAAGTTCAGTGCATTGACCCATATATAGGGCAAATTGTACTTTATCTTTATTTCTGCCTAAATTCATCAGCACAAACGATATAAATTAAACCATTGCCGTTACGTCAACTGCTCAATCTAGTAATTGGGGTCAACGCATATATCCTACTCTTCTAATATACCCAATCATAAACCAAATCACTCTTAAATTGCACATCTTCGCATCTTTATACTAATGCTTATGTGTCTTTTTTAAAATCTGAACCAACTTTTGAATGGAAAAGAGTAGACCATGTTTGTACATCCAAGGCCTCACATCATGGCCCCAATTTGTAAGTCTGGCCTCCGTTTCTGACCAGCATGAGCATTGTTGAAATCAGTCTTATCTTTCGATGCAAGAGATGAACTAGATGACATATTATAATAATGTCATTTAGGGTAGATTGACAACATGAATAGTATTTTACTGAATGAGATTACACTTGTTAATGAGTTGTAAATCTAGTGTGAATCCCTTCTATCATTTATATTTTAAGTCCACAAGCTTGTGAATCAAATTTAGATTGGTGAGAGGGGTGTAATCGGATTAATGGGCTTATAGTGTTTTTTGAGCCCTACTGCAAATCATATAAAAATTGTGTAAATAAAATTCGCATTTAAAAAATTAATCTCACTGTTCATGTTGATTTACATCGTAGATTCACTGATGCAAATGAGAATGCTAGTTCTTAAGCAAAAAGGCCAAAAAGAAACAAACAAATAAAAGGATGTAATTTTTAACCATGACGCTTAGGATAACAGGAAAGAAAGATAAAAGAAATAAAGGTTTATGAGCTCACGTTTGCCATTGAGGAATCCTCGTCGCCGACTAAATTGAACCGTTCGTCACTTCTCAAGGCATTGATCAAGCTGGATTTTCCAACGCCGCCGTGTCCCACAATGACACTTGTTTGTCCTTTCAAGTAATAAGCAAGGGAAGGCAGCCCATACTTCGACTCATCACTGCAAAACTCATAGGCCCAGCGTCGAAGCCTTGCTTTCCAAGTGGCAATAATCTGCATTCAACAACAACCTATATAAATTTTTAAAAAAAGCTTAACAGAGGCTCACCAACAATACATACAGTTAAATCAATCCCTACATTGATCATGTTATGTTAAAAGATATCACATTACTTCCAAAGAAACGGATCAATGAATGAATCCATAATATATAAATTGGTATTCAAAATGTGCGCATATGAGCTGGCAAGAAGAACTGAAACAAGGCCGTAAAACTATAAGAATAAACCTCCAAATCAAATCCTGGGCAATGGACGAAGAGGGAAAACTGCCAATATCTTAAATTGAAAGAACCTCTTCTTAAACGAATTTGGCTCTGTTTAATGCGAGAGTGAGCGGTATTCCCGTCGATTCTGCGTGCACCAAGAACCTAGTGAGCAGGGAAGGCTCCAATGTCGGCTGCTCCATGGAGACGAGAACCAGCAAGTGATCAACATTGGCAGCCGGCGGATCAGCAATCTCGGAGGTCCTCTCGAACACGTCCTCGATCATCCCCCGGCGGTCGACCCAGCCAACGGAGCCGACGAGCACCGGCCCCCTACGAGAACCTTTCTCTTGATCTTCTTGAGCACCGCCTTCAACACACAGAGGAGCTCCGCACCGGCCATGGCCTCGTCGGCATCGGGATCAGGACCGGTGTCGAAGACGACGACACGCATGACATTGGCCCGGGCGGCGGCTGCAAAGCCGAATGCCTGGTTGGAGAGGAGGGAGGAGTGGTAGGGAAGGTTGACGGTGGCTGGGCCGGCGGGGGCGGTGAGGTCTTTGACGGATTGAAGAAACCGTAAAACAAAACCAAACCTTCATCCCTACCAAAGAGAAGATGAAGGGAGGGAAATTTAAATTCGATTAATTTGGTACGGGGGGATAAGTTTTGAATTTAGTTAATTTGATGTTCGGTTAAAACCAAACCGAATTGATCTAATTTTATTAGTTTGTATTTCGGATTTTACTTTGTTACCAAAAATAATGAATTTTGGTTTCTTCGAGTTTGCATTTGATTTTAACCAAACCAATCTAATGATCAGCCGTATAAAATCTACGGCAAGACCTCTGGAACCAAACTTTTTGGTCTATGATAAATACAATAAATTGATTTTAAATAAAATTGAACCCAATTGACGGCATGACGAGGAATTCAATATTGTAATGTCTAAATAAAGATATCACTAAGATCTTTCCATTTGAAAAAATATATATAGTAGTAAGATTTTAAAAAAATTATTATTAAATTAGTAAAAATTGTATATACATGAGCATATAATTATAGCTTATATTTTTTAGGAACTATTACTCATATTTAATTAGTGATTTTATTAAATGGCAATTTTTATATTATATAACTTACTTTGGAAAATACAATATTAATAAGATTTTTTAAAGTAATTAATTAAAATGTATATATATATATATATATACACACATGACTTCCATATAGCTTCTATGAACTATAATTTATATTTCCCATCGTAATATAATCAATGGTAAATTTTGTATTTTGTTAAACTCGAGAGTCCACTGTTGCCCTCCAACGTTCACTTATGTGGTTGTCCTTAAAAATTGACAAAATCATTTTTGTGTTTGCATAAAATTGTGGCATTTGTTTGGCCTCTTACACAAACTCAAAAAATAAAAATTAAGTTGTCTCACTTGTTGAAGGTTTATGTAGCGTAAATATTAGAGTTCTGGGTAGTACCAAGGTGTAAAACCCACGATTCGAGTTAGGGTTTTATATTCAGAACCGGTCGGGTCGACCGTTATTTTTTTCGAGTTGAGTCAGTTTCAGGACACGTGTATCGAGCCGATGCCATACGCGTATATGAGCTATAAGGGTCATGCGTACCCAAGTATGTGATGATAACGTCATGAATACAGCAGAACAGAATGAGTTATCAGATATATGAGAGTATGCCAGTCATTTTTTTAATTTTTTTATATATATAATGGATCGTAGAATTAGTTTTAGGCCGTTTATCGCGTTAGTACGCGTTACGGGCATTTCAGGTGGGTTGATAGTTCTAGAGCATATCATTATGATTTTTTTGATGATGTTTGATTTTACGGGATTTTTCCCGATTTTTATGAAATTTTTTAAGGATTTAATACGACCTAGTTATTATACTTGATTCGAGCCGGAGACGAGTCAAGTCTTAATTACAAGTTTGCCACCCAACCATCTCTTCTCCACCCCCGACCTTTCCTCCCCCACGCCCAAACCCTAGCCGCCGCGCCGCCCCTATTCGCGCGCCACCGCCGCCACGGTCGACGCTGCCTGGCCATCGATCGACGCCGCCCAGCCTGGCGACGGCGTCGCCCTGCCGCCCCGACCAGGCATGGCCACGAGCTGGCCGCCGCGGCACGAGGAATCATCGCGGTGACGCAGCGCTTGTGTCGCCGATCGCGCCGCCGCCGACCGTCGCCACCACGATCAGGTGGTCGGCTCGACGTCTTCGACCCCCTAGCGGCCTTCCCCGACCGGAGCGAAGGCCATCGCCGCCCGGGCCGGCCGGATCAAGCGACCCATCGCCGCCGGCCCTGTTTTAGCCATTTTCCAGCGAGCTGCCACCTCTGTTGGCCACGTCGACCTCGTAGATGAGTCGGGCTCGCCGAGCCGGTTCCGAGGGTACCCAACACGACCCCTTTCCGACCAGTAGACGCCACCGGCGATTGTCGCCGGAAAACCATCGGAAGCCACCGGAAAACCGCCAGCAGCTGCCGGAAAACCGCTGGAAAATCGGAATTTCTGGAATTCACCGGATCTTCCGCGGGGCTCACCCAGTCGAGCCCGATTGAGCTTTGGACGCCGATGAGCGCCGAATTTGAGTTCCGAGACACGCGACGGAACCCTAACCGTCACCGATTGTCGACAATGTGAGGTATAATTACCTCCGATTGATTTATTTAAAATTGATTATGGTTAGCACAGCATGCTAGGACTAATTATTGATGTGATTAATGCTTAATTACGATTGAAGTGATAAGAGACATGATTTGATGAATGGTGCTTGAATGTAAGTGATCTAATAAAGTAGATCAGGTCAGAACATGATAAGTGACTACGACATAAGTTACATAATAAAATTAGTATGAATAGGATGAGCTAGGATAATTATTTTTATGATTTTCTGATTGTTATGTTGATGGATGCTTGTATTGTGATTGTGATGTTATTGAGTTTGATGCATCATTTAGTTAGCGGGCGTTAGTATTTAGTTTTGATGTGTAGGTACGGAGTAGGAGCTCGCCGCCTAGGCGTGATGACACGCTTAGAGCTTCTACCAGGTCCGTTTAGGACTCGTCTGTTTTACTCTTTTCTATTGTATGTTGTTTTAATGCCTACAGGACGAGTTAAGTGGCGCTTTATCGGATCCCACTTAACTCGGGCCATTTAACCGAATAGTTTTCTGGATTAATAACCCCTCGAGGATGAGATCCCTCGAGGATGATTTCGAAAACAAGATCCATCACAAGTTGCCTTCGGGCCTATTATATAAATCCATACCCAGCCCTATATATATGTAGGTTTCGCGTTTTCAGTGAGACGAAAGATGGAGAAATCGACTGCATGTACCATTCAGAGGATGCCGTGACAGTCAAAGCGGGCTCTGGATTAGTGCCAGCAGACTGTTTCATTCCCGAGGGATCCTGACAACTCCGCGTTTGAGTTCCTCACACCCGGAGAACGTGGAGGTTTACGGGTACTGTTTAGTACAGTGCATGTCCGGATTTGTGGTTCAAAGGGTACTAAAGGCAACTGCCTGAGAGTACTCAGCCTTCGTGCTCAAGGCCAGGAGAAATATAGAGGTAAGGAGAGGGCTTAGGATAAAGTTTCATGAGAAGTACTGAAAAAGAAGTGCCGAGAGCGGCACAGTACCAGCAGCAGATCAGTTAGTTCGGGATGCTACTGGGTCTGCAGCCCAGTGGCTCCTCAGTAGTGCCCTTCAGAGTGTTCTTGAGGAAGTATATGGTTTTCTTTCATATGAGAGTTTGCTCTCATAGCCGGCTTGTTATAGTTATTTTATTTTCCGGACCAGTAACACTTGTTACTGACGTGTTTTTATACTTTATGTAGGTAATAATCACGAGTTGGAGGAGCCAGCTTGGACGGAGGAGCAATGAGGTATTGTACACACACATGTTAGATTTCTGAATGTTTAATATTGTATTATTATGTTATTATATTGTGAATGACATGATTAAATGTTTGAGCATGATGATATGATGTGAATGAAATGCTAAGACACGATAACAGAATGCAAAATATGATCAGAGTTGAGCAGCGGAAGCGTAGTGGGTTGAGACCCAAGCTTCAGAATGAATTCATAATATGTTAGATTTTGTGTGAATGAAATCATGGATGCATGTGTGTATATATATATATATATATATATATATATATATATATATATTATTTTGATAGGGTGGGCCCATAATTGCACTTTTAGGGGAGACCCTGACGGTATTATTTTGATAGGGTGGGCCCATAATTGCACTTTTAGGGGAGACCCTGACGGTATTATTTTGATAGGGTGGGCCCATAATTGCACTTTTAGGGGAGACCCTGACGGTTTTATTTCAGGATTTTTACCGTAATTGTAATGATGTGAAAATTGGTTGCATGTCATCCATGTAGTATCATGTTAGGGTTTTATGAATTTATCCATGCATGACAAGTTGTATCTACATCTTAAGACGTCGAGATTGGATCCACACGAGTTAGGTTCGCGTTAGCCGACCTAACTGGGGCCTGTAACATGCCGGTTCGGTTCACGAGCGTGGACCAGATTTGGGGTGTTACACAAGGTGTACTTATCACTAAAAATATCGCAATTAAATTAATTAGTCAATACAAAATTTACACAAAAAATGACACAAACTTAACTTTTCATTGATAAATAATTTAAGGTATATAAATTTACAAAAAAACTTTCAATTACGAAAATCATTCTTTCGCCTAATTATAATATGGGGTTTTGGGTTTTAAATTTGTCACTTGAGAATAGTTGTAAATTGACAAATATAATTACTTAAAAGAGCATTTATTATTTGTGATATATGTGTAATAACTTAGTCTTATACTTTCTTTAGTAAATATGAACTTAGACCAATATTAAGTTGAACACAAAAGAAATATTTGATTAACTCGAGCTAGTTAAGTCAAAATTAAATTGAATAACTGAGTCAACAACTTTGAATTAATGATTCAACTCAATAAAGCCTAACTAGTCTACTACTCAATTGAGCTGAGTGAGAAAATTGATCGAACCTGACCAAGCAAGTTGAATCATGGGTTATTTATTTATAATAATAAATCAAATATTTATTTGATTTAATGGATTTTATCTCATATTGACATCATTTCTATGAACTATGCTTACACATTTTTGTTATTTCACATTTTGCTATTCGAGGGTATTTACCAATTTAAGATGCTTTTCCTATGTATTGACTCAAAGCTTTTCTTCATAATAGACCAATTTAAGCACCCGTCCTTATTACGTATCTGGTGTTTATGCATTTAGTTATACTGATGTAAATAATAATAAACTAAAATCGACATAGGGTTCAATTCTTACCCAAAAAAATCTCCCCTCATTCCATAGTATCTATTTTCAAGGGCAATTAATTTTGTATTGTTCTTGAATCTTAAATCACTTTTAGTCCTATTAATCGTTAACATTCCGGTCAGTTTTTCTAGAATTTTGATGATAATTCACTAAATCAAAACCCAATTTGGAAATATTTAAGACTAAACTCCATTGTTCAAGCAATTTAGTCTTGCCAATGTTGTCGATTTCATCAAACTAGGTTCATCCTACATAAGGTTAGTTTATTAAACAACACCAAATGAGAGTACCACTTCGGATCAATTTGGTTCATTGTTATCGCCTTCAATTTTCAAAGTAAGTGGAGTTTAGGCTGGTCAAGTCTATTGGGAGGTCAAACCTTGAATTATAACAACACATGACTCTACGGGTAGATGTGAACCACTTATGTGTTAAAAGCATTAAACATCTTTAATTATCAATTTACAATGTCAATTTAACAATTATTACATCATTTAATTATAAATATTTGTACAGGCACACGTTAGGCTATGTTGAATAATTATTATTATTTATAGGATGACTTAAATTAATTACCTATTTAATAATAATAATAATATATAATAATTGGGGCTAAGATATGACAGGGACAAAACTACTCCCAACTTTAAAGTAACTCAAATTAATAGTCTACCAAACATATTATTATTGTTATAATAATAATAATAATGATAATAATAATAATACAATACAGGCTCTATGTCTAATAATAATAATTATTTATAAAATGACTTGAATTAATTATTTATTTATATATAATAATAATAATAACAACAATAATAATAGTAGGGTTAAGATATGGCAAAGGCAAAACTACTCTCGTCCTTCAAGTAACTCAAATTAATAGTCCACCAAATATATAATAATAATAATAATAATAATAATAATAATATAGCATGGGCTCTATAACTAATAATAATTATTTTTTATAGGATGACTTGAATTAACTAACTATTTCTTTATATATATATAAATAAATATAATAATAATAATAATAATAATAATAATAATACTCCCCACCTTAAAATAACTCAAATTAATAGTCTACCAAACATAATAATAATAATAATAATAATATAATAATAATAATAATAATATAATAATAATAATAGAGGTTGTAATATAATTGGGACAAAGCTTCAAGTAACTCAAATTAATAGTCCACCAAACATACTTTATTACAAAAATTTCATATTAGATAATCTTTCACCTTCCTCCAATAAAAATAAACCATATTTTCTTAAAAAAACTCATGTTATAAAATCCTCCACCAACTTCTGTTTCTCCTCCCCACCAACATTTTTTTTAGCGCATTATCAAATCTATTATTATTAATAAAATTAAAAATAAAAATTGTTATCTGATGAAAAATAAGAGATTAAAAAATAAAATAAATTATTATAATTATCTTCTCATTCAATTAAAAATTATCTTTAAAATTAAAATTTATTTCTTAAAAAGTTGATATTATTATTATAATTATTGGCTACCTTATTATTTAATAAAAAAGTTATTTTGTAAAATTAGAGTCTACTAATATTATAATAACGCGAGCATCGTGATCAATTTTTTTATAAGTGTAGACCTTATTTTATCAAAATAGGATTATTATCTTTTACTAAAAAAATTGATATTATCCACAAAGCAGCGGGCAAAGTTGACATTGGTGCCCAGTCCCCACCGTTAAAGTGTCTTCCGCTAAGGCCGGTGACGTGGGCTGGATCTGTCAATCTCCCACTTTCGTCAGTTTTTCATCTTCTGCACTCTATAAAAGTCGTAACTCTCCACCTCAAATATCATCTCAACCTATCTACTCACCACCATCGCACTCTTCTACGTACATCTTCGCTGCTAATTACCTTTATGAGTTTCCTCATGATTTTTATATACATTTGCATCATCTGGGATTATGTTGGTGTAGAATGTTATGTTGCAGAAGAGGTGTTGGGTCTGCCTGCTTTGTAGAATTTTCTGGGAGTTTATGTGCATCATTGTATGTTGTGGTGACAGTGGGGTGTTCCCACCGGATCTAATGAAATATACTTATCTGAAAGTGGATTCCTGGGCTTTGATTTGTGAATGTGTTGGGGTCTGAGTTGCTCCGATCTGATTTTTTTACTTGCGGGTGCTTCTCTGTTTCGCTTGTGTGGTTGTATCGTGTTAGATCTGTAGGGAACTCTATTTGGTGGGTCTTTGAATTGTTTTTCCATATGGATGTTGACCTAGTGCTTTTTTTTGCAGCCGTTACATTGATTACTACTCTCTCTCCGTTCATCTTTTTTCGCAAATAGAAAGTATTTATTGTCAAATTATGATAGTTAATGCACTTCCGTTTTTGGGTTTTGCCTAAGGATTATTTGTGGCCGCGGTTTTCCATTTTCTAGCTTTTAAATTACCTCCCAGCTGACGTCTTTGCGTCTGATTAGTGATTATTATTTACCTTTCCGGTTCTAACTGCTACCAGATGTTTAGTTAGTTAGCTCACATTTCTGCAACATGTCGCTTTTTTGTTAACGCAGACTATTTTTACAGTTGGGACTGCAAGTTCTTGCTTTTGTGTTTTTTTCCTTTTAATGCATAACGTTTTTGCTGTTAATTTTTCAATCACTTAAACACCTGTTTTAGACAAGCGTTTATTGGTAGTTCTAATCTGTCGACGCTGATTTTTAATCAGTGTTACATGATAGTTTCCCTTTTCACTTTCTGTTTATATTGTTTCATCCTTTCTTGCGTTAGTGTAAATAACTATGATTTTATCCTTTCAGCGGACTTTAAAATCCAAGAGAATGGAAGTCAGAGGAGGATAATTTGTTCTCGGTCGCATGGCCTTGACTAGTATGTCTCGCCTTCTATGTATTTGATCATTCGTCTGCTTTTAATTTGGCATTTTGATGGCATTCTTTTTGTTGGTGTCATGGAGTTCACATTTTGCCATCTTCACCGTCTGTGTTTTTTGTGTAGGTACTGGGGAAATGTGTGGGGCAAAAAACCGTTTTCATAATGGGCAACTTCACATAGAAATAAACCAGATAATTAAGAGAAACGTTTCTAATAAGACCTGTGGCTGTCAGATGGCATTTAAGCCCATTTTGTGCAAGCCTAAGAAATCTATCCCAATTACCCATTCAAGTACACCTTTCAAGCCCTGGTCTTTAGATATTCCTATAGGCGACCATTACCATGAATTTCTATAATATCCTTGTTTCCTACACAATTTAGTTGTCAGCGGGTTATATTTGTGGAAAGTGTGATTTCTTCTAATTGACTACCAATTTTCCCCATAACTACTGCGTCATCTTGTTGGAGAAGAAATTAAGTTTCTTAATTAAAAATGTGCTTCACAACTGCATCTCGTGATGTTCCACATGCCCGCTCAAAACTGTCCCCTTTGGGAGTAAATGGAAATCAAGCTGATGTTTTTTGCCCGCTTTTGCCTGGATTGCCTGATGATGTTGCAATGTACTGTCTTGCATTGGTGCCACGCTCGAACTTCCCATTAATGGGAGCTGTAAGCAAGAGGTGGAGGTTGTTCATCCAAAGCAAGGAGTTCCTTGCAGTTAGGAAGGAGGCTGGAAAGCTTGAAGAATGGCTCTTTGTGTTAACTGCTGACGCCACTGGAGGTGGTAGTCACTGGGAGATCCTAGGTGGTTTTGGGAAAGGACCCTGCCTTCCTCCAATGCCATGCCCTGGGAAGACTGGTTTTGCGGTAGTTGTCCTTGATGGTAATCTACTAGTTATGGGAGGCTACATCCAAAATGGTGGTACTCGTTCTGTTTCTTCTGATGTTTATCAGTATGATTCTCGACTTAATAGGTACTAAATTACGTTCTACTTCTATATTGACTATCCAATTGCCACTTTATATAATTGTACATTTTATATATGGTTGGTGATGGTTTTGGCAAGCTATTATGACATAGAGCTTCTCTAAAACATATTATGTTTATCTCTGTTTTGCGTGTGAAAATGATACTTAGTTTTGCATGATGTATCGATGAAGCTGCATGGCCTGAGCTTTATTCATTTTGCAATTATCTTCTTGATGGCGCTTCAGGTTTATGTGTATTGCAATTGATGCAGACTAATTCTGTTCTTGAAAATGCATTGGAAAAGATGACTTAAACATTCACACCTGCCTGTTTCTAAGATAAATGATGTGATTTTTTTGTCATTTGGATATTTTAGTTTTATTATTCATAATCATATATGACTCTCAGTCCGTTAAATACAAAATTTCTGTTATGGATGCTTTATTAGATCTTTACATTTGCCTCTTAGTAAAATGAATTGCTTTTGTAAGAAACTATATAGGACAAGAGTTGTTACTATCACTGTCTGAAGGAGTTTGTTCTTCATCCAGAAATGTTTTTATTTGGCCTATTTCAGGTGGACCGTGTTGGCTAAGATGAATATTGCCCGTCATGATTTTGCCTGCGCAGAAGTTGATGGGCTGGTATATGCTGTTGGTGGATTTGGCCCTGACGGCGAGAGCCTGTCCTGTGTCGAGGTCTATGATCCTGAATGTAACAAATGGTCCTTTATAGAGAGCCTTCGGAGGCCCAGATGGGGCTGCTTTGCATGTGGCCTGGAAGGAAAGCTGTATGTCATGGGTGGTCGATCGACCTTCACCATCGGGAACTCGAAGTTTGTTGACGTTTACCACTCCAAATTGCATACATGGTGTGAAATGAAGAATGGTTGTGTCATGGTTACTGCTCATGCTGTCATAGGGACGAAACTCTTCTGCATGGAATGGAAGAATCAACGAAAGCTGGCAATATTTAATCCAGCAGGGGATTCATGGAAAATGGTACCATTGCCATTGACCGGCAGCTCGAGAGTGGATTTTCGTTTTGGCATACTTGATGGTAAGCTTCTACTTTTCTCGCTAGAAGAAGAACCGGGATTCCAAACTCTAATTTACGATCCAGAGGCAGCACCCGGCACCGAGTGGAAAACTTCAACTTTAAAGCCGTCTGGAATTTGCCTCTGCAGTGTTACAATCAAAGCATGAATGACTGTTGATCTTGTGAAATTTATTGCCGGGCAACTAATTCCCTCAAGTTAGTTTGTTGCATTGTTTCATGTTAAAATCCTTTAGGTCAATTGCTTTTGGAGAACATGTGTAAGAAATGTTGTCCATGAGTTAAGATCTGGGACTCATGACATTCTAATGTAATATGAAAATTGACCTTTATTTACACTGCTAAAGCTTGTGGTCGAGGAGTGGGAGCATCAACGCTAATAGGTGTTTCTCGTTTCCAATGAACAAACACTACACCCATGGTGTGTTATGGGGTCAAAAGGAAAGTGGTTGAAGTCAGACTGGAGAGGAGGGGGAGATAGGGAAGACGAGAATAGAAAAGTCAGTCTTCTGCACAAGTGAAGTATTATCTTTTTCTTTTGGTGCTTGGAAGACCATTAGATCTGATCCCAGTTCTCTTCCTCTACTAATTCACACTCTTTGTACAGGGAACATGACATTCAACCTCATAATGAATGCAGCTGACCCGGATTATTTGTTCATCAATTTTCTATTGGCAACTTCCCAGATTCTTACAATGAAAATAGATCTCCAGGTAAAATGGCAAATTTCTTTAAATTAAAATTGTGTACTCGTGTGTTCATTGTTATGCTAACAATGGAGTCCAAATATGATGTATATAAGCCTATATCCAAGGAGGTTACGCCGCCATTGTAATACTTTAATGCAATTTTATTTAAAAATAATCTTACAGAAATAACATACAATATTAAGTTGCCACAAGTCACATGATAGCCAAAGCTGCCAAACAGCCATACATTTTCCATTTTATTTTCAAACTCATTGACAAAAAGTTGGAGAAATGAATTGATCCCGAAAGGCCAATTAGCAACCGGAAGAATAAAACACTAAAATTTCCCTATCACAGCGGCCAGTGACAAGGCTACGATGATGAAGATAGATGATGCACAAGAGGGTGACACAGCAGGTGAGGTATTGGATAGGGCCTCAGAATCAGATGCAGATGACTCGTTGGTGGCACCAGAAGTAGAGACCTTGATCTTGACTTTCATACCCTCATTACAATGCCCTGCTGTTCCACAGGCGAAGTATCTGTATCCGGGCTTTTCCAGCTTTACCACGCTTTTGCCATCGTTCATGGAGTTCAATGAATCGTTTACGTCGCATTGGTCATAGCTCTTTTGGCTTCCCAGCTCCACCACACTGTGGAAGCCTTCAGTGTACTTGAAAACTGTGTCCAAATGCTAGTTAGATATCATACTGGTTCTATCTTTGTCTGGTGTATATATTGCATAAAAAATAGTCAAGGTTAGCTCTCTAGGAGCATTTAGAATGGAGCGTACTGTGAACAAATGGAAGCGATGCATCTCCATGTACGAATATCTTTAGAATGGAAGTAAGGAAAAAGTAGTTATGATGGTTAGAACCAAGAGAAGATAGAGATGTGAGGAGAGGAGAATTGGGAAGTTACCAAGTTGATCTCCAACCTTGAAGGACTGGCTTGATGCCCAAGAGCTCAAATCTGTGGATACATCCCAACCCTCACTCCCTCCCACCAAATGTTGTTTGGCAAAAGATCTTTGTGGGCATGTAAAGTAGAAAACTAGCAGGATGGCTGCCGTGATCGCCAGCATCTCTGTATCAATAAGTACTATGCCTGTTGTTTTTTATCAATAATAAGCATAAGGAGGTTCTTGGACCTCTAGTGTTATAAAGAGGAGTCTTCTCAAGGTAAGATGTCATCTGTCTTTGTAATGTTTGGTAGAGGATTGCAATCCAGAAATTAGATTGAGAACGTAAGGAAGAACATGCTGTTTCAAAGAAAAAGAAAGGTGCTCGCTTAGATTGATTGCAAATGCGGCATTGCGCTGATCGTTAACCTTCAATTGTGGCTTGCAGTGGCCTTGAAGCGAAGTAGTTGAATGGGTCAGGGTGGTTGAGTTGGATAGAAGGGATGTGGCTTTTCAGGTTTTGCTACCAGCAATTTTGGTGGTTTGTATGCATATATCTGAGATGTTAAATGTCACATCTACACATATGCGAAGTAAACGAACAGCGTGAATTGGTTTTGATATTATAACGCGAAGAATGCTATCAGGCATAAGTCATGAAAGGCTAAGCAACTACAAGCAAAATGAAGGGCTTAAGTAAACGAAATTTCATCTATTTTTTATCTTTTTTATTCTTTAAAGAATGTGTCTCTTTTTTTTATTAAGGCTTAGATTTAAACTCTAATCCTAAAAGCATAAACATCATCAATTCATAAATTACATCTGCTTGGTCGAACAAAAGATTTGGATGGTGGTCCAACAATAGTTGTTTGTGCTTATAATGGCTATATTTTCTGTTTTTGTGAACCATCCAGGCTCGGCAACTATTGATCAATAGCTTTATCATGGGCCATTTAAAAAAATATCATGGGCTGGTCCGCCACCCAAGCCCACCTACTGATACCGTGAGAAGTTCTCGCCGAGGTAGTTCGGGCTGGCCCAATTAACTCAATAGGCCCAGCCCACCTTGTTGTTATAAAGACCCGGCCTAATAACGAAAGGTCTTCTCAGTTCTTCTATCTTTTCAACTATTTTTTCGAGGCGTCTCTCATTTGATTTTTAGAATTTCGTATGTACATGAAGTGCATGAATAAAAAATGGATATAAAAAGATATAGAATCACAATTTTATAACAATACAATTTAAAGTGTAACATAATGGAATAAATCATTTTTTTAAAAGTGGTTAATTAAATTAAATAATTTATTTTTAATTATAAATATGATCTTATCCAAATAAATATTAAATGTGAGATTAAATTAAAAAATCTCACACAATTACTAATTTAATAATATTAATTTGAGAAACTCCAATAACACTCAACAAAACTCCAAACTCGGGCACCACAAACGCGAATTTGCATTATTACATCTTGTATTCCCCTCAGTGCTTCAACGTTACATTTCTTATACTCCTATTTTCAGTGGTTCCAAGTAGGATGAATCTTGACACATTTCTTTCAACAGGGGAACAAAATATCATTACCATGCTGCAAATATTTGCACTGCAACTCCTAAAGTACGTATACTATCTATATGCAACACGAAAAATTAATATGTACTTCCACGCAACTGTTCAAAGAAACACATCCGATATTTTCAACCTGTCAGTTAAGAATCTCGCAGTTTACAAGCATATTTGGCCGCCGGAAACTAGAAAAAGTATTTCTTCGCTCCAATATATACACCATTAATCTTTGTATGACAAGTTTAAAGCGCCAACATTTGTTCTAACTTCCATTCTGCTTTTTCTCTCCGAGTTCATATTTGAGCAGGAAGGCAACACTGGCTACTCTTTAAATTTTTTTCTGTTCCTGGCTTTGAATACCCATTTGGAGATTTCTCATGGAGGCCATAGTTGGGACTCAATGTAGAAAGAGGCACATCAACGTCTGATTTGAGAGCATGATGGCTGCTTGCTAAGCGTCCGCTCAAAGTACTCTGATTGTTGCTGAGTGATTCAGCTTGAAAGCTTTCTTTAAAAAAGTCCGCTAATTTCTTTTTCCTTCCAAATGGCGAAGTTTCTCCATTCGATTCAGGCAACCTCTCGCTAGAGAACCCTTTGGTCAATCGAGGTGTTCCCGGTGCACTTCTTTGGAAATTAGGAGTACTACTTCTAGACGGAGTAAAATCTGCATGCCATAACACAAGTAGTTTATAGTGCAATTTGATGATCGCAAACACATCTATGATCACAAATACCTATCATCAAAAACAATGGACAAAATATCAATAGGAGAAAACTACATTTCGGATAACTGGATGGGGCAATAATCCATTCGAAGTCTCACTTGTCAGCATTATAGAAATACGTGAGAGCAAGCATAACTTATGAAACACGAATACAAGAATACTTAAGAAACTTCTACCTCCATGAACACTGTAGAAATCATCTTCATCATCAGATGCCAGCCATACCTGAGTGTCGTAAAAGGCTTCATCTTTGCTGCCTGCAGGCAACATTGGCCATGGGTAACTATCATTGAGGTTGAAGAATCAAACAAAAAGTATGGTAAAAGCATTATGGTCCAGCCACCAAGTGAAAGTTGTGCTGTTCGGTACAATACCCATACGCAAATACAGAATAACTAAGTTGGAATTGATGCCTAAACACTAATCTTCCTCAGAGTGCATAATGAATAAAAGATTTGAGATTGTGTAGAAATCCATTGAGGAATGGTTTGCATTGGCACAAATTATCTTCAATCTACTTTATGAACCACACCAAAATAACAGGCTTAAGACATTCTTGATCTGAGTGGAATTTCTTGTTAGATAGCAATCTTGTCAAGCCGTCAGGGAAGAATATCAACAATTTCCCATCTAACACTTCCCCACGCACAAAACGCCGCCCCCATTGCTGCACTTGTTGGCATGCAAATTTAAGAGACGAAGGCATAAATTGAACTCAGGGGAACTTAAGGACAACATCCACCTTCCCCTAAAAGGCCTTCTTCAAGGAAATGAAACTATTCATGTTTATGTCATACTTCAAAACAGGTGACACAAACTCCAACAAGTACCAGATGTCGCAATACGAATCAAATAAATTGATGAGTTACGATACCGCAATAAAATAAAACCAAACTATAAAAATTCCTTTACTCAACACAAGCCGATAAGAGCTCACGAATAGCAGCAGAACAAAGATCACAACAAGGAAAAGATACTACTCTAATGCATAGTAGCTTATAACCAAGGATGAAACATACTACTCTAATGCATAGTAGCTTATAAACCAAGAATGAAACACAAATTGTTGTGAAATCAACCCATCAACAATAACATTATGACAAATTAATCACAAGTTCCCAGCAAGTCTACTAGATAGTACATTACTCCATCCTATGGCAGACATGTATACATTACAAAAAACAAAATAAAAAACACAAAACTAGATCAAAGAAGCAGATAGATAAAAAAAAACCCAGAAAAAAGGATAGAAAATCCAAATCAGCATACCACCATACTCCCCACTCCCGGGGACCAACTCCTCATCGTCGGATAAAGCAATTGGCTTTTCACCTCCGTTGATGGAGGTTACCTTGGAAGCATTCTTGACGGTCGAATCAGAGTGTCTATGGAGGGATGCACAGGAACCCATGGCTCGAAGTAGGGACCTGTGTTTTTTGGCTTCACCTTTGACCAATAAAAGATCTCACTATTTTTACATAAACAGAGGGAGGGGATGGGAATCATGAAGAGGCTCCTCCCACGGGAAAGAATATTTACAATTCACAAAGGCATTGGTGTTGACTTCTGGCTTCATTGATTAATGGTCAATGGCTAGCTTTGAAGGGACAAAAAAAGTGTCCAAGCGAGCAAAGAGAGTGGTCTTCAAAGGTAAGTTATCGAGTGTAGACTTGCTTTCCTTCTAATATATTTGTTGGCTTTATTGGCTTTATTTGGTTGGTTTGGGATAAAATATTGGTTTTTTTACAAAGGAATATAACATATTGTTCCCTTATTTTTAGAATTCTCTTTTTTGTTTTTCTTAATAGGATACATCAATTTTTGCAAGAATTAAATGGATTAGTGAAAGAGATTATTTTCCCCTAGCCTGTTCATATGGAAGATTGAAACCAATAAAAATGTATATTATGATGTAATGCAATATTTTCTTTACAGGTCAAATATTCTTATAAATAATATAGGATGACACTCTCTTGCACTTTAGGGATGATGTCTACTCATGTGTCACAAGGGAGTAGTCGGCCAGTTTATTATTTTACCACTCATTTCAAATTAAATTTAAATCAAATAGTTAAGTATATTTTTTACCGTTTAAAAAATTGTAACTAAAGTAACAAATTCAATCACACAATTTGGCTGAAGCCTCTATCGTTACCCAAAACTAATATACTATTTTATTTATTTTTGAAAGTAAAAATATTATTATGTATTTATATTAATCAATATTAATAAGAATTAGTGTTATTACTATATTAAATTAAAATTTTATATTATTATATTCTTTTACTATTTGATTTAATATAAATATATGTTTTAAATGATACCAAATTTAAGACCTTCTCAAGGGTTTTACGTTGTCAAAGACTTGTATGGTTCAAATAAAAAATTACAATAATCGCTTTTGTATTACTTGATGCCTTTGTATCCTTTTGCACATAAAGCCGTAGCCACATTCTTTACAATGGCAAATTAAAAATTAATTGTCTAGTAAACAAATTAGCTCTTCAAATTTGGAATACTCTTCTTAATAATTAATTATTATAACTATTATAAATTTAATAGTTAAACTAACCCATTTAATGAAAATTTTATTTTACTTTATTACTAGAACGACTAGAATATAAAATTCATAAAATATGTCCCAAATCCGGTGTTTTCCGAATTTCTATACACTTTTTTATGCAAACCGGCTTAGCTAAGAGGTTAGAGCATCTCATTTGCAATGCCATGTTCATCCGTTCGATTCCCATAGCTGGCTTGGTCTATTTGTTTGATTTTTTTTCGTTATTGACAATCATGATGTCTTCTTAAGATTAAAGGAATAAATTGAAAAGGTTTCTCACTTTTTCTTCAAATGTACGATAATAAATTATTTATGTTGTAGAAATTTCTAACTATCAATAAAAATAGAGGATTCAAATCCATACAAAAAGAATAAGAGGGTATTTATTAAGATCTAATTTTTTTAGAAGATCTTGTAAACTTCTTCTTTGCATATTATCAAAATTTAATTTAGTTTGGATGATTTGTTAGAAGCTTAATTATTAATTTATGTTGACTTGTGTTGAAGTTTTGTTTTTCCAACATTTGTAATGCTTGGGGAAAAAACATAACTTGTTATGAAAAGTTCTACAATAAAACAATGCAATGAATTTTCTAACCTCAAAGCAATTTGCACCTAGGGCTGCTAAACGACCAAGCGAGCCGAATTCAACTTGTGTTCGAACTCGGCTCGAATAGCTCGAAGCTCATTTAAACTCGACTTGAGATCGAACATACATGCTCGAACTCGATTCGAATATCTTTTATACGTTCGAGCTTGATTCGAGCTTGAATATACTTTAAAACTGTTTAATTTTAACGATCTCGAACCTAGCTCGTTCGTGAGCTCGAAAGCCGGCTCGATTAAAAATCAAAAGTAGTCACTTAAAAAATGTAGTCAACATGACTTGAACCCACAACCTCAAGCCTTAAACTTCAATAACTACAATCTTAACTATTTCACTTCTTTATTATTATGTTGTATATAATTAAATATAACTAGTTACAATTAAACTTATTAGTGTATGTATGTGTATATATATATATATATATATATAATTTATTGAGTCGAGCTTGAATTATAATTGAGTCGAGTCGAATCGAACACTACCTTGTTCAAACTTGACTCGAAAGATTTGAGTTCGAATTTGAATATTTAAATGTCGAATTTCGAATCGAGTCGAGCCGAGCCAAACGCTAAATGTTCGTGAGCTATCTCACACAATTAACAGCCGTATTTGCACAGTTCCAACACTACCCCAAAAGTATGTGCCATTTCATCTACGTCTCTCATTATTTTTATTTTTTCAATTCAAAGTACGTAGACAAATGGTACGGCCTGAGCCTGACAAAAGAATAGTCTATTAGATGCCCCTTTTGTTCATTTAAGTAGGGGGAGAAGTTGGAAGTAGTGTTGGAAAAATCGGCTGATTCCACTCAGAATTGACCGATTTAAATCGGATCGGGCAGAATCCGATTCAAATTTAGGGTGGAATCGGTTTTGGATAAATTACTAAAATACTTTTGGTTTTATATTATATAAATTATTTATGCGTAGGTAAAATATGAATTTAAAGTTTATAATGATGAAAATACCTCTTGCTCTCCCTCCTCTTTAGCAGGGCGGGGCGGGGCCGGAGGGGGAGGCAAGGCCAACGGGGGGGGGTGGTGGGGCCGGTGGGGGACTGGTCGGGGCCGACAAGACTAGGGTGGCAGGGCAGGGCAGATGCGCAAGGAGGGGGACAAGGCAGGGCCCGGCTAGCAGGGGGAGTCCGGGCATGGCGGGGACGGCAGGGGCGAAGAGCGGGAGTGGCATTCTTGTAATTAAAAGTTGACTTGATTTCGACTAAAGTAAAAAATAATAATTAATTAAATAATTTAAAAAATTCAAAAAAATATCATAAAATAAAATACACACAATAATATCAAAATAACATCAATATCTAATTTTTATATATTAATGTTATGAGTTGTCAAATTATTATATATAGCCGATTGGGACTGATTTAGATCGAATCAACTGAACCGATTTATGTTCGATTTAGACCGATTCCGATTCCGATTTCGACTCCCTCGAAAACTGATTCCGCTTCTGATTCTGATTTTTGCAACCTTGGTTGGAATATGGGCAGAATATAAACGGCTATTTTCTTCTCAACTCTTCTTCCATGGTTATGGCTGCTCCTTCCCTCTTAGACTCTTCTTCCATACGACTGTTTTGCAAATATCTTTAGCAAATGCTGATATCCCGATATGATATTCGAGGACCACGTAAAAGAAGCGTATGTTTCAAAGAAAGGTATGCTACACATGATCTTCTCGACAGGCAACCAAGAAACACCCCGTCATCAGCCTTTATCATTCCGGTGATACCCTTGACGGTCAAATCATGGCTAGGTTGTAACACTCCAAGGGGTGAGAAAGATCAGCAGACGGGGAGAGAAAAGGCGAGAGGAGGCAGGAACAGAAGGGAGGGCAGGAGAGAGGAAAGGTTAAGAGTACACACTAATAGAGAACACCATGATTCACGAATGTAAAATTTGATTCACCATTATTTTTATAACTAAAGCGAGCTTTTATGTTCGACAATCGTGTCTAAATATAATTGATCAAATCCAAGGATCATAACACGGTGGTAACGTTAATTTTTATTAGGCCAAACCCAAACCCTCAAGTATTAGTATCGATTAGAACGCAATGAACGCACACATGATTTGCCCCTCCATGCCGCAGTTTATTTCAATCCCCGGCCTAAACCATTAGAGCAAATTAATTTCCCCAGCACATACCACGTAGCACACCCAACTGTTACCTAAGTTCCGCCCGAAACTACAAATCAAACACAAATTCCCGCTCCTAATACACTCCATATAATGGCAATTTTTCTGAAGAGAAGATATTTATAGGGAATTCGAGTAGCCTAATATAATTCATGGAAAAACTGAAAGACCACATTGTCTAAAGTTTAAACACCCATCTTTAACAATTAAAATGAAAGAGAGACAGCTTTGAATGCCTACTATCAAGTAAGCACAAATCTAAATACAACTCAACGAAAAAAACAACACCCGACAAAACAGTTGATGACACCTACGCAGATGAAGCACCACTGCGAAGTGCTTGTCCTCTAGCTTTGCGTGGAGCAAGCTGTGTCTCAGGCTGAAATACAATGACCACATCATTAGCAAAACACAGGGAAGAGTCAACACAATTATGAAGATCAAAGGCAAAAAGTCCCCACAATAATTGTTCTAGAGTAGTTTCAAAGATAAATCTACCAGAAAACAATCCGAAAACACATAACAAAGGTGACAAAAATCAACTCTAATAAACATGAACAAAATAAAACTACAGCAACTGCTAGATTAAGTACTTAACAGCACATAAAAAAAAAGGTGGAAGAGCTAAAACTTCTGGCACTAAGGATCCACAGTTTTCAGAAATTCACTGCCTTTGGAAATGATCTAATTTTACAGATATGCATAAACAAATATTTCCAATAAACTATACCCATGAGACATTATGCTTTCACTAATGTAACAAATGAACAAAACAAACATGCAACAAATACTCCTACTGACACCAAACAAAACAAGTTCATTAAGTCATCAACTATTTCAAGTAATAAAACATTTCAAAATGACGTGCCTCTTATAATCACAACCCTGTAAACATATTTACATGTCTACAATCAACCAAGATGTTCAGTATGAAACCTCATTGAAAAATAAAACTACTCATAAGCAAGAACCTCTTGAAATTCTAAGTGCCAAATCTTGCAAGACAAGTAAACAAAGTTACAAAATCATGTAACAGAGAAAAATCCTAAGTTTACAGTAATAAGCATACCTCCTTCTTCACATTTTCTTCTTTCTCAGCCAATATCAATTCAATGTGACAAGGACTTGACATGTATGCTGCACACACACACACACACACACACACACAAATAAAACATTGTCAAGAACCACAAGTAAAAACAATGATTGCAGTGAGGAAAAAAAAACCAAGTTCCATCAATTTGAAAAGTACTTACGATTAATTCGTCCATGTGCACGATAGGTTCTTCTCCTTTGCTTCTGTGCTTGATTGACTTGGATATGACTAACATAAAGAATGTCAACATCCAAACCCTTGACCTATACGGATGAAACCAATAAAAGAACTTAAATTTACATCAAAAAAATTACAATACAAATAAAGAGAAGAAATATTGGATCATGCCTCTGCATTACTCTCAGCACTTTTTAGCAGGTCCAAAATGAACTTTGCTGACTTGGCAGGCCACCTTCCTTGACCATTAGAGTGACGTGACTTGGCCTGAGCAGTGCGACCTACCCCACCACAGAATCTACGGAATGGAATTGCCTGCTTATGGGCAATAACATCCTCCAGATACCTCTTAGCTTTGGCCAAGGGAAGCTTCCGGATAGCAAAAGCTGTCTCCCTAGTGTTCTACAGACAGCCATAAACAAATATAATATATATCCTTTAAATGAAAAAGAACAACCCATTTCACCTGCATTAACCACAATGTGAAATGCAGAGAGAAGCTTCTTATAATTAAATAAATTACAATTTATTACAAACTACAGTCACATTATTATCATTCACAAAGTGCAAAAGCCCCTGAAGCACATAGCATGGACCTCTATATGCTAATTTTATATATCATGCACAATATCTTCAGCCAGTTACCTCAAAAAAGCATTACAAGTAGCATGCAGCTTAATAAAAGATACAAGAAAGTTAGACCAACAATTTGATAAAAATAAGTATGCCTCCTTCCAATGAGCGAGCTGAGGTCATGTATTAATTAATTAACACAAAAATAAAATGCAAATTGTTTTAAATAGAAAATATCTCAGCAACTGCTAATCAATATAAGACAGCATCGAACATGAAGCCTGTTAATCCATTACCAGCTGCATAAGAGCACTAAGCATAGCACAAACGCACATGTCACAGCAGAATAGACAAACAGTACCACCCTTACTATCATCCTAAAAGTCAAAGATCACAAACCTTAAAATGCACCCGCAGATTCGACCCTCGAGATTTGCATGCTGAAAAACAAAAATTGCAAAACAAGTAATCAAATTAGAGTACAGAACAGCACTTAAACCAAGCATCAGTTAAAATAAAAAAAGAATCAGTCAATCAGCTACCAAAAAAAGACTGAAAAACTCACACTTAGTGGGATTCTCCGGTTCCCTCGAGTACTTCACCTGCACAGAAGGTAACCGAACCATCGCATTAAAACACACACACACACACACACACACACACACACACACACGATCAAACAGTCAAAGGGAATGAACAACAAGAATGGAGATGAAAATGGAAGGATCGAGGGAATAACCATGGCCGGCGAGTGGTGGCCACACTAGGTCGACTGAATGGAGAAGGAGCGGCGATCCAAAACCCTAATTACACAACCACTCATCTTCAAACGAATAACAAAAGGGTACAGATATTCCAATCTTAACAACTTCAACTTCTCAATTTACAAACCTCCACTGTCCAAGCAAACAAAAGATGCATACATATTCATCGTAAACAAACGAAACACGAACCACAACAAGCCCCCATCTCCAAGTAGGGCGCGCAGAGTCAGAAAAGAAATGCCATGGAAAATGAAGTACTCACCACCGATGATCCTCCCGACCTGGCAACAGCGTGATCGGACCACCCGACGGCCGCCCTTAAAACCCTAGTTTCCCATATAAGAACGGAGGAGGCGCAAATATTTTTTAATTACAATATTACCCCATAGCTGATGAAGCCCATTTGCTTCACTAGGCCCACCTGATGCCTTATGAGAAGTGGGCTTCGATTAATTACAAGCCCAAAATAGTTCATTTGTTAGCCCATTGAAGGCACATTTTCTCTCGCCCATAAATCAACATGTGCATGTTTCTTATCGCAGCAAAATGCACATGACAACTTTGCATTAAAAAGGACGATGTAAATTTAGCATGGATGAAATTTAATTAGAAATATTAATATAGCAGATAATTATGCAATATTGAGTTTACTAATGAGAAATAGTTAGTATTGGAAAAGAATTTTTATCAGAAAAAGGAGGATCAATTTTTATTTAATGTATGAATAATGAGGGCTAATAAACGTTTTTCAGTAGGAAACAATGGATCTTATATAAATTCAATTTTACTATGGACTTAGAATTACCTAAACTAAAAGAAACCCCTTATTTTATTATAAAGTACATAAATTTAATCTTTTTAAAAGTAAATAGATTTAAATTACAATTTTATCTTTTTCTTGATTAATAATTTTATCTCATTTATAATCATCTATAATTAGGTATTGTCTTAAGTTTAGTAATTTTAAAATAAATAAGAATCTTAAATAAATAAATAAAATATATTATTATATTGAAAATATGTAAAAAATTAAATAAATAAATTGATATATAATAAAATATAATAATAACAAGAATAGTATATAATGGGAGTGAAAAATTGCTAGGTGCAAAGCGAGCCGTGGTGGAACGCGCGATCTAGCGGTACTCGGCACTTCGACGTCTCGTCGTCGGCGCACGCGCCGCGTAACCATTTAGCCGCCCCCACCTCTTTCGGCTTTCTTCCCCAGAATCTCATCAAAGATTCAATCTTTCCAGTCGTTTCACTGTTTGGATCCTCAATCGGTGGTCAGATTTGTCTCCATATCCCTCCCATTTGCTGTCTATTTAGGTACTGGGGTTTCGTTTTGTGGGTTGTTTGTATTTTTCTTTTTTCTAAAAAAATTAAAATTGTGGTGGATATGAATATCAGGGTTTGATACAAGAAGAATTATGTCATTGGATTATGCCCGATTGTTGATGGTTCTTTTTGTTCATCGGTGTTGATTGTTGGATGAATGATGCGAGCGACTGGTAGATGAAATCGAGGGGAAGGGGGAGGGGTTCTTGTGGAAACTGGTTGCTTGGATGCTGATTAGATGCTAGGGTCTTGGATTATTAGCGTTGTTGTACTTGTCTTGCAATCGTCTACCATATTTTTTTCATTTGTTAATATTTTTAATTAAGTTTTTGCGGTAAGTCCGGATGCGTGATGCGGGATGTTTTTACCTATGATTGTTTGGGGGTTATTTATTCGTCATTTTAGAGATTAAATGCCATTTACCATCATAACGGTTTGGTGGCTCTGATTTCTCATGAAATTTGTTCATGATATTGGACCATCCTATCAACGAGAAGCTATTTGATTATTTATTTCTTAAAAGAAAAAAATCTTCACCAGCTTGTCTTATATTGTACTTGTTCTCGGTATATTAACTGATAAATATGAGAATATCTTGTTCGTTTTTTTAATAAGCCTGATGTTGAGTATGGTTGTGTCAAATCTGTTTACTTTGTGCAAATTGTCTTTCAGTCAGTAGTTCCTGTTGGATGCTGATTTCCCTGAGAATGAGCAGTGGTCAAAGCGACCTTTGCAGAGTTATGTGCATGATGCCCGTCGGAAGAAGTTTGCAGTGGAAGTAGATCTTAATTAAGAAGGTGATCTCACCATGTATAGCACTAGTAATCATGCAAATGCACAGGCATCTCATCCTAGTGTAGGGTCCTTAGGTGATAGGGCTCATCCCATTGATCTTATTCAAACAAACCTAGATGCACTGCCTAGTGGTTCTGTCAACAGAAGGTTGACTCCAATAGATGTTGACACACTAGATGATGAATTGATTATCTCATCTCCTAGACGTTTCACCGAGGTATGCTTGGTTCTTTTTGCTGATGCACAAGCCAAATCTGTTTAGTTTGAGCTCATTGTTTGGAAAGTTGTTACTGGCAGGCTAAGAACCAAAAAGGAAACGGAACCAGAGGCAAAATAATGGTGTTATACATCTTGATGAGGAAGTGAATGCCAATCAAGTTTGGTCAGGTTGTTTTTTCTTTTTATGTTTCAAGTAATGTTCTTCAAGAAAAGAATGCTCTTGTCTACTTTTTAAGGAGTGATATACAAAATGCATTCAGCTTTATTGTTTTATATACTACAGGAACTTTGTTCCTAAATTTTAATTTTTCTTTTTCCCCTAAGATCTCTTTACCAGCTAGACTAACCATTTCTTTATTACAGATTTGTGTCTTTTTCTCACTTTGATTTCTGATCAATGAATTATGTATCTGGTCAGTAAGTTTTTCGAGTGTGTAATTCTATATTAAATATCGATCTTTAATTCATACTTATTGTAATTGTTATGGTGTTTAAATTTCATGCTGAGGTGTTATAGGCAGCTTGTATATTTTGAAGGACAATTTTTTTGTCTCAGTAAAATGTCTATTTTGAAATGATTCCTGTATGTTGTCTCTTTTGTTGTTATGTCCTGATACCTGAGCGAATGTTAAACTGGAAGGCTTGAAGGAGACGTTTATCTGAACCACCTGTACAGTATAACTCTTCTGCTGCTGATTTTATGTATTCTTTTCAGTGAGGCATGTTAAGAAATTCTTGATACTCAAAAAGTAATTTTATCTATTTTTTAAAAATAAAAATAAAAATTTGTCGTGTTACCCTATCGTTGGATTTCGTATGTATCTTACTCTTCAACTTTGTGATTTTGTACTGGAAAT
The DNA here is from genome assembly GCA_033002965.1 of Piper betle. NCBI lineage: Eukaryota > Viridiplantae > Streptophyta > Magnoliopsida > Piperales > Piperaceae > Piper > Piper betle. The sequence continues at coordinate 8,584 of JAURVB010002382.1, read as the reverse complement.
TTTTTGCATTAAAATTGCTTGAGATCGGATCTTCTTTGTAATCTTTCAGCCTTTCAGTACTGGGTCTATTCCGTAGTGGCGGCTGGGATAGGATTGAATTTCTTTTAGTTGTACTGTCTCGGAAGATTTAGTGGTGATGCTTTTCTTATTTTTGATTGGCAAGTTGAGTAGATGATTGAGCGATTAGATTGAATGTTAGTAATAACACTAATCATGAAAGAAAATTTTCAGGCAGGAGAAGTAGATGTCGGGGAAGAGATGGTTCAAAAAAGCCAGCAGATGCATATATAACTGTAGAACAAGTAAACACTTTCAAATTAATTTTTTTATCGTTTTAATTAAATATATTATTTTTCTGAATAAGTTTTAATTCATAAATGAAGGCTTGAATTCTCTTATTTCTGCAGGTTAAGAAGACTGTGGCTGAAGCTCCTAAAGAGCCTGTTTTCAGCTGTGCCATTTGTATGGGTGATCTCGTTGAGGCGACATCCACAATATGTGGCCATATTTTTTGTAATAAATGCATCAAGACTGCTATTACCAAATGCAAGAAGTGCCCAACATGCCGCAAAGTTCTCAAGCCTAACAATATTCACAGAGTATACCTTCCGACTACCAACTAAGTCAAAAAGCAAGAGATATGTTTCATTGGCCTCTTGCAACTCGATTATCGCCCAATGTGCATGTGGTGATTTCTTCATTTTTGCTGTATGTAAAATGTTTAAATTGAGGCAGGGAATTCATATTGTTGAGTTAGTGTTTTTATTCTTGGAAGACAAGTTGTCCCAATGTAGCAGCCTGTATTTCTAGTTTGGTGAAATTATATTCTTTTTTTTGTCCAAGCTAGTTTGGTGAAATTGTCAGTCAGGCTTGTAAAATGAAATTAAATGAATTTTTCTTGGGATTGTAACACTTCTGACTACTTAAAGGCAATATTATGTTAGACACTATAGGCATGAGTTGGTTGGAAACAAAATTAACGAAGGTTAGGTCTCACATCTAGTACAACCATAAAATGCGTTTTTTTTAAGTGCATATTCTTGTACATGACCTACTGACTCTGAAAAAACATCACAGGGAACAAATGTGAGTCTTGACTGTAGAGTTATTTTTTGTAGATTAGTCTTGTGAAACTACCCACATATAACAAGCTTTTTACCAGGTTGAAATGACTAAGCATTCATTTTATCGCATCAAATATAGGGTCATAAAACACACAAAAATATTAGCATATTAATTTGAAAGGTAAAAAATTATAAATATTAAAAGGGCATACAAATGTATTCAGCCCCAGACAACGAAACCCCGTATAGGGGAGGCGTACATGATTATGGGAGCATTAGAAAGTGCACATATATATATATATATATATATATATATATATATATATATGTGCACTAGTAAATATATGATAGTGGATTTTGAAAATTGAGGTTTAATCTCCACTCATCACTATTCTAGAATAACTTGTCACAATTTACATCTCACAGCAATTCTGAAAATACAAGGCTTTAAAACAAATGAGAATGAGGACAGCAAAGTCAATTGCCTCTTTCCGTCTCAAATGTTACAAAGTGCATTTGTGCGTGTTCTAGCCCTTGAGAAAATTGGGCCAAATTACAGATTTATTCATGGCTTTCCCTCATATCACCAACATGTCGCCTCCTCTCCAAGGAGCTCGAGGTGCAGTAGCTAGAGGAGCTCAACCCCTCTACAGAATCATCATTAATTATAATATGTTTCTCAATGCCAAAAAACCCTTGAAGCTGATTTTATTAGCAAATCACTTCTAGTAGAAAGTATCAAATTGAACATTATACCATGAACATAATGACGAATGGTGAAAGATTAGCAAAGCCTTTCCCTATGATCGCGGGGAAACTGGCAATGGAAGTGGAATGGAACCCGACGGAAACATGACCACACGACTCATAAGCCGGATGAACAAATAAACAGAACACATGGCTGAAGAACGTCACAAGCACTTGATCTTCCTTGCAGTTTCTGTTACATTCACTTTATCTGCATCAGATAATATCATCAGCTTCTGAATTTGAATTGCTGCTTTAGAAATATCATCCCCAATTTTAAACTCTTCTTCACAAACAGCAAATAGAACCTTGTTGAGATCCTCTTCTATTTCAAGATAGAAAAGGCGACCAAAAACCTGGGTTCAAGCACGTTAAAACAAACATTTAGTTAGCCATTCCAGTCTAATTTCATAAAGCAAATGAAAAAGTTTCACCATCCATGTTTTACTAGTACCCATGTCCCCTACACCCTTTGGGTGTCAGGTGGATAAGAAAAAAGAAGAAATGAAAATGTTTCACATTGGGCAGAAGATATTTAGCAACGACATTGTCAACATACTCCTATACCGAAAATGTTAAAACCAAAAATTTCTTATTTCACACGTTTTATTTGTCTAAAGCAAGTGGATACAAAATAAGCAAGGTGTAGTGAAGACTCACAGATTTCAGCCTTGTAACGACATCCATCCTAATTGATTCAGATCTTGAAACCAAATTAATAATAAAGAGAACTCCATCTGAAAGACATTTCTTCACAGAAAATAAAAACAATTCATCGGTAAAAGCAGCTGGTGGACATGTCAACCCAGTGCTGCACAAGCAGTTAAAAGATAAATCAGAACAAGTTACATATACATTCAAAACAACATAGAAACTACTTCAATAATATAAGAACAAAGTTAAATTTCACCTTAAGTCCGATGCCTCAGCATCATTGATTATTACATCAACGCCATAGGTTTTAAATTCTTTGGATTTGGTAGTCATACTTTCCTTAGGAGACGCCAAACTTTCAGGTTCATTGCCATCTTTAAACTCAGACAAGACTTGAGAAGATGTGACAGCAGTTTCCACATCCTTAAGAAACTTGATCCCATCAGCTATGTGAACCTGTGAATTTCCCAGGGCTCTTATTTTTATTAAGGACTGCTATGGAGTAGGAACTAAGACAACCACCCTGGATAAAAAACAAAATAAAGAGCCAAACAAGGATTCTAGCAAAAGTATTCATCCCAATAATTTACCAAGAATTATATATCTAGACAATTTTCTAGCAGCAGATCCTACCAATTAAATAATGACTAATTCGCTTCAAGAATAAATTTTCATAAAATTATCTACAAAATGAAGAGCACAAAGTTTCCCATTTCAGATACCTATACTCAATGGTTTGCTTTTATGGAAGTAACAGTCAACAGGTCACTATTATCCTTGTCCATGCATTATTTTCATAAAATGTGATAAAACAAAAACAAAAACATGATGAAGAATGACTAAACAGCACGCACAACCAACCAATCCTAATTGATTGGTAAAAAATTTTTATTAGGAGTTTAAAAGTCAGACGGTGATGACCATTTGTATAATACCTACCTTGAGTTGCTCATCCTCCTTGAACTCAAAATAATCCCTTCCTATATTTAACATCATAGGATCTAGCTCCACTACCTACACAAACTTATAAAATTAAAAGATTTCCTGCAATCTTTCTCACAGAGGATAGGGAACAAGGCAATCACCTCAATGTCCAGTAAAGGTATGCTGTGGCGTAAGAACATTGGAAGAAGTCCAGCACCAAGACCATCAATTATCATTTTTAACTGCATTAAATATAACATACTTAAGCAAAAACAGAGTAGGCAGCACACGTTTGTACAAAATACTCACGATTATCAATTGTCTATTTTCATAACCCTGGAGAAGTATAGTTAGCACCCACTAGAGCTAATGTCTACGATGGCTCAATCACAATGATAATTTCAATCAGATGTGAATGTTGAACCATTTCAAATGCTCGGGGCCAGGAGTTTGGACAACAATGAGATCCAGTATCACCCAGACAAAATTCTCACGTCATCAACAGATTTCAGATACCACAACAACATAACATAACTTAATTTGAAACAAATTAGTTGTCATCTGACAAACCACTTTTGTGAATCTCCAATTGGGACATTAATTAAAGATTATCCAACATAATTCTCACCTGCCTAGTCGCTGAGGTTGCAGATTGAAATTTAGCAGCAATAAGTGCAAGTCCAGAAATAATCCCACTGTGATATGAACTAAATAACTGTGATCAATCCTCATGTTCTTTCCTAAGCCTGAAGTCAAACAGACAAAACGGATCTGTGTCAACTTCTTGAGAACTCAAATACTATTAAAAAAAGTATAACGAAAAATAACCAATAGAATAAAATTAAATAAATTGAGAGAGGGGTGCTTACCATCAGTTGCTAAATCACTACTATAGTTATTTTTGCTGTGTTTTCTGATACTTCTCGATGAAGACCCGGGTTTTTTTTACTCTTTCCTTCAGGTCCTTTTGACAAGGTTCATTATGTTTTAGCAATGCTTCTGATTGTACCACACCCATGCTTCTCCCGAAAGTAAGACGACGGAAAACTGAATTTTTAGGGGCTCTTGAATTCCAGGGCAAATCATCATTATCTGAATATATTACATCCTCAACAGTTATTTGTCCGGTTGTAGCCGAACTAATCTGCATTAAACGTTAGAAAAGTTGAGAATTACACAAACCCAATGTAAATAAATTTAATACTGGGTAATTGTAAGCCTAAAAGGTTTGCAATCCTGAATTTAAAATCTATAACAATGTTGCAGAGAAGAGATCACTAATAAGATAAGTCTCATACAAGAACGAAAAAAACTGTCATCCTCAAATTAACAAGATACAATCTATGGCAATTGGCAAGCTGATGTAGAGCACAGTGAGGCAAAGCATGAAGGAATCATAACAAGGAAATCCATTCAGTGATAGATTTCATCCATCAGAGGGCGGCTTAAATCAAGAATGAAGACATGGCTGACAAATAATCCTATTGGAGAGAGAACCAAGAGTATTCCTTCAAAGACGAGAAATAATGCCATGAAAAAGTTTAATGCATTGATCGAACCCTCCGTGATGAATGAGAGGCCGCCATGTAATCCTTCTAGATGCAGGCTTGATACTGCAGTAGAGAGAACAGAAGCTTAGAAAAGCTAAGCCATGCCAAAAAAACCCCCCACAAATGTCTCATCTTTAACTGCATTGAATATTTTCTGCTGAGACAAAGAACTTGTGCATATGAAAGAAAACTAGAAAGAACTGGTTAATGAAGTACGATGAAAATTAGGGAAAAATAAGCCTTATAACTGCAGTTATACTTTCCCTACCATAAAAATTTCATATATTTTAAAAATTGCGTGAGATGATTAACATATTCCACCAGTCAACATGTCATTTTATTCACAAGATATAAAAGATTTATGAGACCATGCTTTTGCAGGGCTTTTTGGATGAATGAAAGAATTTAATAAAAATGCCGGAGGGTATGCAATTGCTATGAGCTACCCCAGCAGAATAACATTCCTGTAAATATTGAGAAAACAAAAACCTACTTGTTAAATGATTTTCCGCTCCTGTACTCCATCATTTGCCATCAAGAACCTATCATCATGAATTAGTAAAAAATAATCGTTCCATCCAACAAGAACTTAAACTACAGAGTAAATTAATGTTTAAAAGTACCCGCATTAGAAGTGAAATTATTGAAAGTTATTGCTATAAATATCATTTATCACTTGCTTCAGCCTAGAACCAATTATAAAAAACAATAAATGAAATCTAAATAAATTTACTTCTCAATAAAAAAATCACTCTCAAAATCTGTAAATGGCGGTGGCTATTTAATGAGCGGGTATAAAAGAGAAGACAAGTAGGGGGAACGGTGGTGAAACATTATGATTCCATCATGTAATGTTTCCTTATTTTATAGACAACAGTCACTTACAAGGGGATCAGATTCACACTAAATACAAACAAAATTTAAACTTTAAAGCTTAAAGAAACAGTCCACATAACAAGTAAACCCTATGGAGTAACGTAAAACTTCTGTAACAATAACTCTAACATTCCAACAGTGGCAAAGTAATATATAAAAAAGAAAGAAAAAGAAGAAAGAAAGAAAATTATCATCATCAGATCCCAGAAAAGTCAACATCATATTTAACACTACAGAACCTAATTATAAGAAGATTCCTACAAGGAGAATCATAACTTCCCCACTGAAGCATTCAGTTTTAACCTCGCATGGAGAATAAGGTGGAGAACAACTTTGACACAAGAAATCAATCAAGATATAGAATATGCAAGTTGAACAATAGAGATGGCATAATATAAATGTTACAATAGGATCTCTGATCCGAAGGTCAATTCTTTGGGATTTTACTATGGGTGATGATATAATTACACATCCAACAAAGAAGGGATATAACGTCGCACAAATTGGCAAACATGAACACAGTAACATACGGTATTTCAGTTCCGCTGTGACCGAAGGTCAATTCCTTGGGATTTTTGCTATAGGTGATGATACAATTTACACATGCAACAATGAAGGGATAACACGTGCAAATTGACAACACGAATACAGAAACATACGGCATTTGAGCTCCGTAGCGACCATTTTCTGGGGCCAACTTCTCAACCAGTGGGGATAGGTCCTTCTGGTAGAAACACATGAGAGAACAACGTATGTTTTACCTATTGAACAATCCGAATATGAACTGCATAAGCCCGAAACAAGAAAGTTCAAATCACCTGGATATCTTGCCGTATTGATACTAGTATGACGGACATCCAGAGAGGACCTTCACCAATCAAATCGATGTACATTGATTAAACGATTGCGACAAATATATGAACGCTTTCACGGACATTATGGCATGAGGTGCATCCCATACATTTCAGACATCAGGCAAGTAGATTCATGCTAAAAGAATCACGAAAAAGAGGTAGCAATCTCATGAGATCTTGGGAAGATTTGTCTCGTATGCAGAAGGGGAAGCGGATAGAGTTCAAGTTGCAAGGTTTCAACAAAACTTAGAAAAGGCACAAGGTAAAAGAAAATTTCTAGAGGTCCTCGCTTTCTCATCCTAATAAGAGACAGATCCTTCACCATGCAACTCCCTGACTTCGTGCAATCATTCATCACAATATCAGAAAAATTACATCAAACATGTGAATATTATACCAAGGACCAAACGTGCTGCATGTGCGCTTTCAACTTATAACCCATCGCCCCTTCCTCAGATGAAAAATAGCATTCATGAGGCTCGATTCTGACAGAAAAAAACATAAATTGTGAAACATTAGGTTATACATTTGAAAAATGATCAACAAGTAAAAGATTTAAACACGTCTTATGATGCATCCTGTCATGAAATGCAAACTTCACAGTGGAATTTATACAAAATGCGGCATCTGGCTTGCATGTTATTAAGATCTTCTGTAATACCATACACAAAAACATAACAATCAAACAAGTCCAAATTTTTGCAACTATTACACAAAAGACCAAACTATAAACTTACATCGACTGCAGGAACCAGAGAAATACTTCAAACTGACATAAAAATGACTCAGACAAATCCTTAGCATCTAAAAGCACTGCTTGGTTACCATATTGGGAATCCCAATTGATGGTCCCATCACCTCAAAACACACAACCTAAACCAAACTTTCATATAATGCCGGGCCAAATCAAATGGTCGAGTACTTTCTCTCCGAATCAATTTTAGTACCCCTTGACACCACAAATTTATAATAGTACCATACGTAACAATATTTGTCTACTCTACTCTTCTCTTTGATATAAGAAAGCTCAAGACTAGAAATGTCAAGTTCTTTCGGGAATGAAACAACCTTCTTACTAATCTAGAGTCTATTACGATCACGTATGCGCCCGTTCACAGTATATACTAGGTTAAATTCACCAATTCTCGGCTCATTAAAACTCGATAAAATTATATATATGACTTGGAAGGAAATCATATAAATTAGTCCAAAGACAACGTAGGTGGATCTAAGTTCAAAATAATTTGACAAATCTCATCCTTGAGTCTCATCCTTGAGGCTATTAATTACAGAATATATACATACATGTATATATATATATGCATATGTGACCCGTGTTAAGTGGGGTCTGATAAACACAACCATTTAACACGTCCTATGATTTGAAAATCAAATCCACAATAGATTATAACGATAAAGATGAGAAGGGTTCTAATGGACCTTATGGTCTAAGTTCCAAACACATTAGCAATATATACGACGAGTTCAAACTCCAGAATCTACATCAAACTCACTACTAAGTAAAAGATTAACTCTATATAATGTATGTTCGTGGTGTATGCTCATATCAACAATAGCATTAGCTCAATAAAGAACCAATGCTAAATAGATCCGTAATTAAAGAGTCGACACGCAAATCAAGGGTCACACAAATAATAAATAAATAAATAATAATAAATATGCTAAAAAATAAAAAAATAAAATAATTGATACACGAGTATACATAAAATAATAATAAATAACAACTAAACCCGTAGGAAAATAAATAGGTGAATAAATAACAAATAATATTTAAATAAACATTTAATTAATAATTAATTAAATAAACTCACTTATCTAAAGAAAATTGATAAATAAATAAATAAATCATACATCAATCAAGAAATAATAATGATAATAAAAAATAATACTACGT